>CM023485.1:12491922-12689022 GCA_013339685.2 Hyalomma asiaticum | reverse complement strand
GAGTACCATAGCCACTAGACCACCGTGGCGGGGCGCCAGAAAGGTAAGACTATAGTATTGGGTTCTTTGTGAAATTTTGACTCGATCAGAAGTCGCACAAAATGCGTTTTCCCGCATCCTAGAGCATTCCTCTACTTATTACGCGCCTTCCTGAATAAAAATATGGTCTCTCAAAACCTTGCCCAAAATGCCAAAGAAGGTATGACTATAGTCTTGGCTTTTTTGTGAAAATTTGACTCGATCAGAATGCGTCTTCCCGCATCGTAGAGCATTCCTCTAATTATTGCGCGGCTTCCTCAATAAAATGCGGTCTCTCAAAATCTTTCCCAATATGCCGGAAAAGGTAAGACCTGGTTTTGTGGGAAATTTTGACTCGGTCAGAAGTGGCTCTAGATACGTTTGGCCGCATCATAGAGTATTCCTCTACTTATTTCGCGCCTTCCTGAATAAAAATACGGTCTCTCAAAATTTTGCACAAAATGCCAAAAAAGGTAAGACTATAGTATTGGGTTTTTTGTGAAATTTTGACTCGATCAGAAGTCGCACAAAATGCGTTTTACCGTATCGTAGAACATTCCTCTACTTATTGCGCGCCTTCCTGAATAAAAATACGGTCTCTCAAAATCTTGCCCAAAATGCCAAAAAAGGTAAGACTATAGTCTTGGGTTTTTTGTGAAATTTTGACTCGATCAGAAGTTGCACGAAATGCGTTTTACCGTATCGTAGAACATTCCTCTACTTATTGCGCGCCTTCCTGAATAAAAATACGGTCTCTCAAAATCTTGCCCAAAATGCCAAAAAAGGTAAGACTGTAGTATTGGGTTTTTTGTGAAATTTTGACTCGATCAGAAGTCGCACAAAATGCGTTTTACCGCATCGTAGAGCAGAGTGGCGCACCGACGGGGGGGGGTTCCGGGTGTTGTAACCCCCCCCCACCCCCTGAGGCCGACCTAACCCCATCCCACTCCGTAACTGCTCCTATTTTCCTAGAAGAATGTGGCGCTAATGTCTCTGGAAAATGCTGAAAAAAATAATAAAAATAATCATCATCATTGATGTTACTATTATTTGGCATTTTATTTACTTTTTTTACACACGCAACAACTGTGTAATGGCATGCCCGGCCCTTCGTGAAAAATTGAACCCCCCCCTGGTAGAGATCCTGGGTGCGCTACTGGTAGAGCATTCCTCTACACACAGGAACGCGCTGTAATGTCCGAAGGCGACCTAAAGCCGTAGGTGGGTATCGAACCTGGGACATCGACGTGCGAAGCAGGCACGCTACCACTAGGCTACGGCAGATCTTCGACACAGTGAAAATACTAGATCCTAATGCACCAGGAGATGCGATAATGGTGCTTGTGCAAAGACTTGCGCTTCTAATGTTTGTTAAGCGCTTTCTTAGCAATGTAATAAACAATACATATATGTTCTGCTAGCACACGGCATAATTTTGTCAAACTTTGCTCGATCCCTTAGGAATAGTTCAACGAACGACGCTTATGATGCGCACATCATCGCGCCGTAGCGTGCATTTCTCTTTGAGAAAACAGGCGTCTGCGCTGTTCACTAACGTCGGCGTCGTACCATAAGCTAGCATTCAGTCGTCACGGTGCATTTGAGTTTCCTGGTTAGCCCATGTTAAGCATACACCTACTCACGCACAAAGACGTTCATCCTGATGGCACCACTTGGCTGAATGCCAAACAATTCATCATATAGGTAATTTGTTGTTTTGTGGGGTTCAACGTCCCAAAACCTGCTGTGATTATGAGAGACGCCGTTGTGGAGGGCTCCGGAAATTTCGACTACCTGAGGTTCTTTAACGTGCACTGACATCGCACAGCACACGGGCCTCAACATTTCGCCTCCATCGAAATGCAGCCGCCACAGCCGGGATTCGATCCCGCGACCCTCGGATATAGATAATTTCATCGCTGACTGCTTCGCAAGACACCGATTCCCACAATGCGTTCGATCTGCAGGACTTTTTCTTTTCCCACTGTAGAGTATTTTTAAATGAGCTTGGTGTGTGGGATACATCAGTTTTCAACTTTTAGTGGTTTTGAAATAAAAGCATAGAAAGATAATATAAAATCTATTTTGAACACTCGACAGTACTTTGTTTTTGTATCTTGAGTAAAGCTAAACACGATATAATTGGTAATTGAACAAATGAATATTGAGCAAAATTAGTTTAAACTCCTTCTGTAATATTCTTATGAGTTCATTATGTAAAGATTCATGTTGCATACATTAATAATAATTAAAGCCACGATTATGTAAAATAGAATGCAGCATTGAGAAATGGGCAACGTCACTCAGAAGTTAAATAGATAAATTCTTGCTTACAGAAACTTGGTAGTAAGTTCCGGCGCGAAGTGACAGCCTTTGACCCAGTACAAGGAGCAGTCGCAGTGCCATGGGTTGCCGCGCAGGTCGAGAACTGCTATGCTGCACCATTCGTAGCCATCGAAAGAAAGCGACGTCAAGTTGGCGTAGGACAAGTACAATTCTTTCAGTGTATTGTTACTCGACTCGATACTAAGAGCACCAGAAGCGATGGAAGTCAAAGCTGGATTGTTGGCAAGGTCCAGGATTCTCAGATGCTGGAGGCCAGCGAAGGCTCCATCCTCTACGGTCTCCAGCCTGGGCATCGCCGAAAGATGGAGCTCTTCGATCGCGACGATATCAGCGAAGGACTCGGCGTTGAGCGTAACAATAGGATTGTGCTCCAAGTGCAAGATCTTCAAGGACTTCGCGCTGGCCAGCGCCTTTGTTGGTACCTCGTCGAACTCGTTGTCCGAAAGCTCAATAAGGTGCAGCAGCGGCAGGCCCCGAAACACGTCTTTGGGCAGCGAGCGAAGGCCAAGCATACGCAAGTCCAAATGTTCCAGCTTGGGCAGGTTGGCCAGCCACGAGGAGTCGATGGCCTTGAGGCTGTTTCCAGCAAGCAGGAGCCTCTTGAGGAGCGGCGTCGCACTGAACACATTGGGCTGGAGAACATCTAGGAAGTTCTCGGTCAAATTCAATACCGTAAGCTTGTTCAGTCCCTCGAAGCATTCCGGACGCACGTCGGCGATGTTGTTGTGACTCAAGTCGAGCATTTCGAGCGAGTTTAGTTCGGCGAACACGCCAGCCGGTAGCTCGCTGATGCGATTGAAGTGCAAGTCCAACACTTCGAGAGCTAGCTTTGGGAACTTGGTCAACTCGCTGATCATGTTGTGGCTAGCGTCCACACCGACCACACTGTTGGTCAGTTCAGGTAGCCTCTGGAGCGAGCGGTTGGCGCACCGAAGGAACATTTCACCGGCATCGTCCAACACGGTGCATGCACAGCCAGCCACCTGGCAGGTGTCCTTTGCATTTTCGGAGGCGACCGAAGCGAGGAGCAGCAACAGCGAGCACGATTGCAGGGTCGTTCTCTTGCTCATGACTCACCTGGAAAACAACAGTTACACAGACTCAGCGATAAGTATCTAAATGCCCTACGTTCCCAAAGGTCGCGGTAGTTAGTCTATCGTGAAAACGATATCCGAACCCCATTTCTCGGATTTATTGTGATATAACTTGACGTAATGACAACTGCAGTGCTAACGAACTAAGCTGATGTATAATTACATTTTTATTATTGCTTCATCTGGTAAGGACACAATGCTCATGCTGATTAACCGTAAGTTCTGCTGAAATATACTGGTTGGATAGCCTGTTTAGCGCGTGCACTATAGCTGTGACTTCGTTCGTGAACAGTGCTCATGCCGTAAACACTCATGCGGTCAAGGACCGTCTGGGTTCGCCTTATCCTTATTTGCATAGCAAACAGAACTGCCCCCTGTTGTAAACGAATGTTAGCAACATTGTTAACCGATGTCGACCATTGTTGACAATAAACAGAAATCGCTCACATTTTTATTTCATTTTTAATATGCGTTAGGGAAGCGACGACCCTTCGAAACAACCGCCTAAATAAAGTACGAAGGCACACTATACACGTTAAGATCAAGCTCTTCGCCAAATGCAGCACATTTTTACGTGCAAAAGTTCTGCTTCGTCCATCTCCCTTAATTAAGAAGTAATCTAAAGGTACCGCAGTGAATGGAGATTATCAACATAATCAGAATGATCCCTTTTCATGCAGCCGCGTTCAGGCTAGCATATCGTTTACCTTCAGCATAAATAAGCTTTGCTATATTAAACCGTCTCCGCATTCATTATAATTAAGTGTACAGGGTTACCAGCTGTTTCGCTGTGGAGTGAATAATAACCTTAAAAAAAACCTTTAAATATGAGAGCAACAAAAAAGAAGCACTGCCCTGCGGCAGTGGCATGCAGACGAAGCTATGGTGTAGTGAAAGCAGTGGTTTAAGTTTGCGTGGCAGCAACTTATAAAGGAATAATCCTCTTGCGCAACGTCGTGACTATATAAAGGGCCAAGTTAAGTAAGTTACAAGGGCCGGTACGTGAACGATATACGATGAAAAGTATAAAACACATGCAGAGGGGCGAACACAAGCACCTACATGTGGTCGGAATTTTACTTCTTTCCACTTGTGCTAGGCTAACTAGCAAAACGTATACACAAGGTTGTATGCTATTCCGGCCAGGCGGTTACTCCTGATGCGATTAACAAATGAAACCATACAGTGACAAGCCAGCATTGCCCCGCCACGGTGGTCTGTGGCTACGGTACTCGGCTGCTGATCCCAGGGTCGCGGGATCGAATCCAGGCCGCGGCGGCTGCATTTCGATGGAGGCGAAATGTTGAGGCCCGTGTGCTGTGAGATGTCAGTGCACGTTAAGAACCCCAGGTGGTCGAAATTTCCGGAGACCTCCACTACGGCGTCTCTAATAATCGGAGCTGGTTTTGGGACGTTAAACCCCACAAATCAATCAATCACGCAAGCATTAATAATACAGGATCAGGTGCAAAAGGCGTATTGATAACGCGACGTGTCTTCCGTAGTAGGGGGCCCGGGGGGGGGACCCGTAAATGTCGACCATCCGAGACTCTCTAACGTGCGCTAAATGTGCCGACATGGGCTTATAGCATTTCGCCTTCGTCGACATAGGACCTCCGCGGCCGGTATGGAACACGCATTTCCCTTTTTTTTTTTTTTTCGGGACAGCACCCTATAACCACCGTAACACCGCAGCCGCCACGTCCCCGATATAGATGCAACACGATCGGTCATCGTTTTCTGTCTGACATAAAGCAAGAAGAGATAAAATCCGACAAAGCCGTCCATCTCATGCAAAATGAAAAATAACGCAGCGTCTGTACACGTTTAGGGCAATTTCAACCCTTGTGAATTATCCATTCTTCTTCAAGTCACGACGTCGTCCGGCGTGTGACAACAGCCAATGGAGAAACCATATCGGCATTCCATGAGCATCGCTGAAAAAACAAACAAGCAAACATGCGAGCTTGAAGATCGCTATACGACACGTTACCTTTGCTGTAACGTATATCGACTCTCGAGCTTCAGCAGGTTGCAACTTCACATAATTGTGATCACAGTCCAAGCGAGGTGACCGACGGATCACTAGGACCACTTTACGTATTGGCGCAGAAGGCGTCCACTCATGCGTCCCTGCCCACGGCGAGACGTGTTTTGCTCGCGTTTATCGCCACCCTCCCAGGCTCCAGAGTTCAAGTTTTGTCGTGCTGAGGCAACAGCCAGTCTCGCAAGCTGCCACCGGTCATATCGGCCAGCCCTCCTCCGAAGAGAAGGAGCGCAGATTATCTAGCGACCGTATGGGCCCATAAGTGCGCGCAAGCCGGGGACAAGCCGAGGACAGCGATAAGCGTGACAACGCAAGCCGTGCAGGTGACCAGATAAGCGTGTGACGCATTACGTGCCTTGAAGACGACGCACTGCGGTTGAAATTTGCATTCCATTCGTTATTTGATACGGCACCCGTTCGAACAACGCCCGAGTTCGTTAGAAGGGAGCTTTCTGTTGTATCGGCGCCGCGAGCGAGAAATAGAGCATAATTTTGGGGGGAAAATCACGCCATGATTATGAAATATGCCGTAGTGGAGAGCTCCAGAAATTTCGACCACCTGGTCCCTGGGGTTTCTTTAACGTGCACTGACATCCCACAGTGCACGGGCCTGAACATTTCGCCTCCATCGAAATGCAGCCGCCGTGGCCGGGATTTGATCATGCGACGTTCGGGTCAGCGGCCGAGTGCCATAGCCACTAGACCAACGTGGCGGGACAAGAGAAATAGGGAAAAATAAAGGGGATATGCGGGAGCGCATTCGGCATCTCTCACTGACGAAGCGATAGCTAGAATATTCCTGATCTTGTTAAACTCTGAGCAACGAAAGAGGTATGCATACGCGGAAAAAAAAAAAAAAAGTCGGCTCATATGGTTAAGTTAGAGGGAGGGGGGCAACGCCGCTATTTAGTAAGCTCTTATCCTAAAAAAGAGAAGGCGAGCGCCCTTCGAAGTGCTTACTAAATAAGAACAATCACTGCTTCTTGTCCAACTTACATATCTTCCTATCTCTTCCCACATGCGTACATTGACAAGGTGTATTTTTCTGGTGCATTCGTAGTTGTTTTACATGACCTTGTTTATTGATATTTTATATAAAATCACGAAAGCTAAGGAATAGTTGGTTTGGCGTCCACAAGGGCTCCAGAAGTTTTGACCGCTCGGGGTTTTTTGCACCAATTCAATAAGTGCCATAAGGTATTGCACTTATTCCACAAATACTAATTGAAAGTTAAGGGGCGGGCCCTTGCTCGGACTTCCCCTAACATTTAAAATCCCGAGCAAGCGCACCCCCCTGTTCGCCGCGGTGGTGGTGGTTATGGTGTTCGGCTGCCACCCAGAAAACGCGGGCCACGCGGCCGCGGCGGTCGCTTTCGTTGGAGGCGATAATGCCAGAGGCCGGTGTACTGTGCGTGTACTGCCCGAGGCCCGTGTACTGTGCGTCCGGAGCCCTCCACTACGGATTTTCTCTCCTTTCTATCTCTTTCAGTCCCTTTCCTCACCCCCATGGACGCTTAGGCTCGCTCCCAACATGGGCTGCATAAATTAGCGCTCTTCCCTTAACCGGACCACAATCTTCATTATCAACTGGAAAGGGGAGAGGTGTGGGGAGGAGATGAGGGGTTCGCTTGCTCGGGATTTTACGGCATTCTGCCTGCAGGATGATTTCCGGCGATAGGCCCGAGCTTACTCCCACATCGCACAGTAGCAAAAACAGCAACTGGGTTCCACTGTCACTGCTTTGCTCAACGCTAAGGCGCCAGAAAATGTTGCTATTCCGAACATACTTTATTGTAAAACGAAATCATTCGGCGATTGCTCGCCATTTGCTTTGCAATAACGTGGCTGCTGCTAATTCATTTCCATCCTCGTTTTCCTGCTGAGCACAGGGAAGTTAAAATGACTTTCCATGTGACGCCATCTCCTTACGCTTGGTTCACAAAAATTGTCTGCAAACTAACAACTCTTTTCCTTATTTGCAAACAATAGTTAAATGTTATTGCTGATGAAATCAACGTCACGTGGTCTTAGTAAGAAAAGCGGCATCGCTTCTGAAAATCGACAGTGGCAACAAGGCAGAGCGCACATCAGTGTAAATAATCCACCTTTTAAAAGCGTGCCTGTTTCAAGTGGAGGCCATCAGTGTCCGTACAGTAGTATCATCATGATGAAATAAGTGCGAGTGCACTTCTACGAAATGCCCAATGTGCGTCCTTTGCGCGCGCACTTCTTTCTTCTCTAGCGCTCATGCCTTCAGCCCACTATAAAGGCGTTTCATCGGACTTTCTCTTGCGCTCATGACCAGCAGCCCATTGTATATATACTACATAGAGGCGGGCTTGCGGCACAGGAAGCCGGTATGTGCCACTCCCAACATAGCAGAGCCAACGCATAGATAGTATGTACAGTATAGCAAGGGGGTGAAAAATGGAAGTGAGGAGGACTGATGTGAGTGTGAAATGGAAGGAAAAGACAATGGGAGCGGGTAAAATATGAACCATCTTCGTAAGAAGCGCAAAACTACACACAGGGACAGCTAGAAAGACACAACACAAGCGCTTGACTGCAACTAAGCGTTTATTCGGAAGCGCGACATATAAATAGGAAGGAAAGAAGACAAACAAATACGCTTCCGAATGAACGCTTAGTTGCAGTCAAGCGCTTGTGTTGTGTCTTTCTTTCTAGCTGTCCCTGTGTGTAGTTTTGCGCTTCTTACGAAGATGGATCTATACCAACTAACCCGATTCACTTGTTTATTAAAATATGAAATAGCCTTGCGTTTTATAATTCATGCGCTGCAGCAAGTAGGTGTGTGCCAAGCAGCCTTTACCATAGCATAGCCATGCATAGTACATAGTATAGCAAGGTGGTGAGTAATAGAAGTGAAGGTGAAGAGGTACGATGTGTGGGAAGGAAAAAGAGAGGTACGAGGGGAAGCACGAAATCGCATTTTGCAGTATAGTTTAGCGAGGGGATGCGAAAGGTAAGCCAGGGTGAGGAGGTCTAATGTAGGTAAGGATGAATAGAAGGAAAAGGAGCACAGCCATGTATACAGTGTAGCACAGCAAAGGGTCTAAAAGAGGAAGGAGGGGTGGCGTGAGGGCAAGGAGGAGTTAAAAGAGAAAGTTCAATACATAAAGAGATAAAAAAAAAGACGAAGGAAAGAAGGATCTGAATGAACATGGAGAGAACTCAGTCTGCGTTCTCAAGGTGGTGGCGCTTGCTTACCGGCTCCGCTGTTTGAGTTACTCAAATTGCATAGGCATGGAACTGGATTGCACAGGTGTAGAATTATCTTCAATTTGGTTTTTATTTTATGAGAGAAAACAAAAAAAAAGAAAGAGAGAGAGACAAAGATGACGAGAACAAAGAGAACCGGTGTGAAACGAGCGCTTCCAGACAAGCGCACTGACTTGCCCTGGAGCACATCCATGAACCGCATGACTGTCCTGAGGCTTTTCAAAACGATGCTATTAACCATTCTGCAGCGCACAAATTGTGGTGGTCGTGTCACATGTCCCACACGTGGATGGGCCACAGAAGTGCGTGCGTGCTGAACACAAGGCGCCTTCAGTGACAAGCAACGGGGCATCGTTCGCAAAATGTCAGCCTGAAGTTTCACGCGCACGTTCACGAAGCGTCACCTTTCGGGGTTACGTGCACGTAGTGGACAGCGCTATAACGGGTGTCCTTTCGCTGGTGTCGCTTTCGTCCTCGCCAAAAGCACAAGCCGGCGGCCAGTGTCACAGTGAGCGCGCACACACCGACAATCGCGAGCATGAGTTTGTTGTTGACAGACTCTTCGAAGCGAAGGAGAAGTCGCTGGCTCAGTGGACAACTCATTTCGGACGGCTTCAAATCGCCGATGTACCTGCCAGCCAGATTTGGTGGGCCGTTACACCTGGAAAACGAGAACGTCGACGTTAGAAAAAGAACCATGCATTCAAAGCCAAACAACAGATTAGTACTGAAATTATGATTATATCGGTGGAGATAGCTGATGAACCGCCACGTTTACATTACTGCTATCAGTTATTTTATGATCCTTTATTAATAAATAAAGGATTAGTGAGCGTCTTGTCTACTTAATCTACTCTTTCCTGTCGAAACGCGTAGTACTCCCAGTTCGTTACATTCTTTGGAATTTATGCTGCTTATTTCCCCGCACTACTCTGTGCGCTTTCCTTGGGCGTCATTCTCGCTTTTAATGTGACGATTTACTATCCAGACGACACGAGGTACACACAGTCTGTCAGCGTGCACTCGCAAACAGATACGCGAGTACCTTCACGGTCGGTAGATAAAACGTACAAGTGAGTTGTGTGTAGCGGCCTCGAGAGAACGCAACGTGCTGTCAATGTAGCCCGATAACAGTTACTTGTGCGGGACGCACAGACATGTGCCTAACTTGCTATGTCATTGTGGTTCCTTCCTTTTCCTTTATCTTGCGCCCATTCTTCCTTAAAATATCTCAACTTTTCGATATAGCTTTCGCGAACGCAGTGGACCGAACCATATACATCAAGGGCAACTGTTAGCCTCCACATTAATTCTGAAGCTGTCGGCTCAGATGGATAACTGCGCGCATAAAGCGCCAGAGGCCCGGGCCCGCTGTCTCATATCACTTAAGAACGTGCCACGATGTCATTTCAAGAAGAGGCATCGCCATGTATAGACGTGGCGTGGGACCGCGCGGTGGTCCAGGGACCCGGGGGTCCAAGCACACTGCCCAATAGAGTTTTTCTCTCTCTCGATGTCCGCGCGGAGCGGTGGGTGAGGAGGACAGCGAGGCACCCCGATATGGTCACCATAACCCCGATATCAATCGTCGCTGTCAACCGATGGCGCAAAGTGGCCCATACCAAGCTCCTGCTACAAAGTGGCTCAAGTAAACCTCCTGCGATAAAAAAACATATTCTTATGTCCCGCTATAATGTGAGAAGAATCGACGCATCTTACTCGTCGTCTAGGAAAGCCGAAATTCCTGCATAAAAGCGCGACCTGCAGAAACGATAGCCGACCTATATTGCCGCCACCCACGTCTCGCACTATATAAACTTCACACATAGCGCACATTTCCCTCTTATATGAGGGAGCGTTTGCGAAAATGTGGTTTGCATGGAATCAGAGCCCTCAGTCTCTCTCCTTTAGGCTTTGTGCCAACCAAGCTCGAGCTCGACAGTTCATTTTTATTTCTTTCGATCATTTCGTTTCATTGAGCTTTTCTGGCTACTAAAGGAGGTCGAAATATAGAAAACCGAAGGAAAAAGTAAATGCTATGCTTAGCCCAAAGGGGTCCTTCTCTGGGCACAGTTTATTTCACCAGCTCATTTTTTTCCCGCACATTCGATCTGTTGGTCGCTGTTAAAGTGGCAGCTGCCCGTCATAGTCAAAGGCATCAAGCGGCGATTTTCTCGGATTTTGGAAATGCGCACCTAATGCCAAACAGCCCATTCTTCATTTTACACAACCCCGTCTCCTTAATTCGGGACCACAGCCAGAATAGGAAGGGGAAAGATAGGAAGGGGGCTGTGGTTCGAGCCCTACCCTTCGGCATGCGTACCTAGGATACCTAGAATAGAACGATGTGCATGTACATACGGCAACGCCCGCTTTTCTCGCACCCCTGTTCTCGTAACAACCTCTAGCTCCAATCCCAAAACAAAGAGTTTTTCCTGGCTGTGCATCGCTTGTTTTCTTATACCTAAAGCTACTTTAAAAAACTGGACGAAAGACACATGTGTTATACGTACGGTTCCTGGGAATAATTCAGCGCACCGAACATACAAGTTAAAGGAAGTGTTGATATCAACTCTGTACAAGGCGGGCACACGAAGCGCCCCCTTGATCTTCTGCCATTCTGAGATGGACAAAAATATATTGCAGAGGCAGAGAGCGAAATATGGGCGTTGCCTAGTTCATGCATTTGTAATCGGACACATTGACTGCATAAGTTTGCATTGGGCGGTTTGAGAGACACGAGAGGCTGCCAGCCTCTTTTTCTTTCTATCATTTCTCTCTTTTTTTTTCGGGGGGAGAGGGGTGTTGTTTAGGAGAGGAGGTTGTGACACTGCTGGTACCCATACTCAATTTTTGGTAAAACCTCACCTCACGCCTAATTTAAAACTCGTGCGAATGTTAAGTCAGGAGTTGTTCAGGTGGTTTAGTGATTCCTTGTTGCAGCGAAATTCCTAGGATGAAGACTTGTGATCTGCATTTTGACAGAATGTAATCGAAAACGCTAAATAATATTTGATACTGCCGCCAATATTCATATGCGTCGGGGCTACGAAAAGAGAGCCAAATGCGCTCACTCACCTCAAATATTGCGTCGCATTGCAGCGTCTCATCCACAGCACTTGACAGTCGCACATCCACGGATTACCATCGAGGCTAAGCAATCCCGCATCGCACAGCCCGCTGTACACGTAATCGAGAGACTGCAGACTGTTGTTGTTCAGAATTAGCTTGATGGCTGGTGATTTTACCCAGTGAAGCGCTGCGTCGCTGATCTCCTTTAGTCGCGCGTTGTTGCTCATATTGACGACGGTTAGGCGCTTCATGTGCCAAAGACTGCCCTTGTCAACGCTTTCGAGTCGTGGCATCTGACTCAGGTGGAGCTCCTCTAGATTTCTTGTGCCCGATAGGGATGTCCTGCTCAAGTTCAGTATGGGATTCTGGTCCATTATCAGAAACCTGAGATTCCGGGCGCTGTCGAGCCCTTTCGGAACGTCGGCGAAGTCGTTTTCGGACAGATCGATCGTGTGCACCCTGGAAGCGAGCACGAAGGCGTCGGCGGCCAGGCTGTACGCGTCTATCGATCGCAGTTCTACAAGTTCGAGGACGTCCAAGTTCTTGAACCACGAGCTGTCGACAAACTTCAGCGGGTTTCCCGACAGCTTCAGCGTTCTCAGATTCGGAACCCTGTGGAAAGCGTGCCGTTCCAGCTTGCGGAGTTCGTTCCAACTGAGATCCAACTCTGTAAGCGATTCCAGACCGTCCAGATCATCGGCTGACAACGAAACCAGACAGTTGTGGCTAAAGTCCAGCGTTCGCAGAACTGTCGCGTGGGAAAAAGTGCCACGTGAGATCGTCTTCACGTGGTTGTGACAAAACGTGACTCTGGTGAGCCAGGCGACGCCGAGAGTCGGAACGACTTCGATGGAATTGAAACTGACGTCCAGTTCCCGTGTGCTGCGGGGAAGTGGCCCGGGAAAACTGGGTAACTGTCGGTGTGAACACTGTACCACTGTAAAGTTGTCCCTGCAGTGACAGTCGTGAGGACATATCGGCGTCAGTTCAGTTCCTCCGTAAGCCGATGTACAGAACACGATACACACAAGCAACGCTGTCTTCATTCCTGCAAGAGAAAATTACTCACAGAGCCAGCAACTAAGGGGCGAGTGAAATTCGTTGTACGTCAGCACTCTATCAGCTCGTAAAGTCTACAAGGACGTTGCGGTATTTATACAGAAACATTCAAGGGAGAATACGTTCTGGGCAGACGAGCCCTATATCAGATGCCTAGTACACTTCACGTCTTATAGCGCTACCGTTGCTGCTGCCGAAGCTGAAACAAGCACGACTTACGCGCATGATACTGCGTTTTTTTTGCTTGAAGTGCAGCCACGTGGAATGCCATTAAACCCAGATTACGGGTTCAGGATCATTTGCAATACCTGAAGCGTGAATGTGACGCATTGTACCAGGACAGGTATACATTTCCAACGCGCATAGTTGCGGCGCTAAATGCGTGTTGTCAGCGGCACCTAAAAATGACAATTACTTTATGTCACTCTAAATATGTCGCACGTCCCTTCCCTGGAAATGCTGAGGCACCCATATATAGTACATTTATAGACCTTTTCACAGAAGGCATGGAGTGTCGCCATATTAGGCTGTGCACGGCAGTAAAGAGGCTCGTGTAATCTTGTTTCGTCCCCTTTAGCTTCGTATGCGTGCACTGTTTGATAAGGAAGACCTACCAACTCGCCAAGATTGCTACTACCAAGCCTCAGCAGTGTTCTTTTTCGGGGTCATGCATATTTCGCACAGCCCAGCGGACGCTATGGCGGCGCCCAGGGAGCCTTCTGCGAAAATGTGTGTATAGTACATATATATAGTACATTTGCACGTGCCGGCCACGTGCAGCTGGTGCTAACAGATAGCGCCCGTCCCGTGCTCTTTGTCTGTCCCTGTGTTCCTTTGCGCTACAACATTTTAAAAGAAGTCATGAACCAACTAGCCCAAGAAGACGTTTTGATAACAGTTGCGATTTTCATAATTTAAAGATGACATCTTCCCCTGCGACCTGCGCAAACAATTGCACATAGAGTCGCTGTGTAACATCGGCACAATTTCTTACTTAAAGCTCCATAAGCAATCGCGTCCTCAGCGCCGCCCTCGAACGCCAACTCTGGGCCGTCCAGCGGTCTGAGGAAGCAGCCAGTGGGCTCGTGACCGACGCTGTAGGCGGGGATGTTAGCCCGAATTCCTGAATAACTCGCCGTATATTTTTAATAAAGCTAATAATAATTATCGTCGTCATCCCGTGTCGTCATCGCTTTCTTCGCAGCCCTCCGTTGAAACACTGCCCGGCTTCTCGGCATTGACAATTTCTTCTTAAGTAAGGCATCACGGCAGATGTGACTGTTTCTAAATGTCGCCTCACAGCATTACGCAAGCGCATTGCCGTGAAGCAATGTTTAGACCGAAATGTAATTGTTAACGCACTCGGAATTCATTGAAGGTCTTGTTATTTCGTGTTCAGTGAGTTATACACGCGCGAAAACGTACGTTACGTTTTGAACTTACCTTGTTCATCGTCTTCTTGCTTAGTATCGAAAGAATTTGAAGACGACGTATATGACCTCACCGAGCAGTTGCGTCGAGCATACCTTTATACATCAGCCACTGGATTGCCAGTTGCTTATGCATGCAAAATTATCGCTGTATACTGAATGTAGGTATAATACCAATGGCAATACTGGATTCTCGAATCGAATACGAATATGACTAAAAGTTGTTAAATTTACATTCGCAATTTCGGATATTCGCGCGGACTCCCCATAAGAGAGCTGATTTCACTAAATATACTAAGTAGACAGTACTAATGAGTAAACATATACTTTCGCTGCAACAGTCGTGAATATCTGTTGGCCGGTGAATTTTAGCTTGTATAAACATCCCCGTATTGAACGCCTGCAGCTGTCCACGAGTTTTCAATTTTGCGCGTCGTCTGTAGGCTTTGTCAGTCGCGTATGGCTATCGTTCAATTTCGGCAGGTCGCCCAATTTCCCGATCTGTGAACTTCAGAATGTATCTCTCCACATCGAAATTATTGCAGAGTGTAAAAGAGCGCCGTCACTGCCGTCATGCTCGTGAAATCTGTACGTTTTTTTTTTTCTTATGTGTTTCTAATGGTGCTAAGCTACATGTACAACAAATGTATCGAAAACTAAGTATTTGGACGTAACTAGCTTCGCAACATGAAAAAGAACACAGGACCACCACGAACAATACCTATCAAAATACAGCCAAGTCCTCCAGTTCTTAATTCCTCGTGACATTTCTTAGAGGCACTCTAATTCACGAAATGTGCTCTTCTCATGCACAATCGGATTCTATATCCTGAAACGAGCATTAGCACCAACAAAACTTGATAGGGCGAAATAACTTTTTCCTAAACACATGAATTACAGTGGAAAATAGAATTAAAGAATTAAATTCAACCTTTCAGCGAACGCATACGATAGCCGCAAACATGAAACCTGCCACGCGCTGTGGTCAAACCAGGTGACACAATCGCCGCTAGTATAAGAATAGCAATAATCGCTGGGGTTCTATACATGCCAAAACCACGATAAGGTTATAAGGCACGCCTTATCGTGCGGAGCGTTTCGGAAATTTTAACCACCGCAACGTGCACTGATAACGCACAGTAAACGGGCCTCTTATCATTTTCGACTCTGTTGAAATACGCCTGCCGCGGCCGGAATCGAACTCGCATCATTGGGATGAGCAGCCGAGCAAACTCCGCGGCGACACCGTATAGGAATGCATGCAAAGATGGCGCGGAAGGTACTGACAAACACGACTGCCCGTCTTTCTTACATGGCTTGCGTGTGGCTCATTAGCGGCTGTTGCGATGTATAGCAAGTACCAAGTGTAGAACATGAACAAGCTCTTCTAAACGCAAGTATTCCGCCTCTGTGTTCACTTTTTAATGCGACGTTATACAGCATAATTAGAAAACATAGAGGAATGCATTGTGCGACTGAGGGAAACTTCGGAGCCTGACACAACGCACCGCCTCGATTATACATTCGAATCGCCCCGTCACCTTGTGGTCTAGTGGTCGCGGGATCGAATCTCGGCCGCGGCGGCTGCATTTCGATGGAGGCGAAATGTCGAGGCTCGTTTACTGTGCGATGTCAGTAATTTCCGGAGCCCTCCACCACGGCGTCTCTCGTGGTTACTGGACGCAACATTCAATTATACGCTGACGTATCATCGTCCACGTACAGTGCGCGCAAAGAAGGGCCTGGCACGCACACAACTGATCCACGCGCACGTTTTTCCGATCGCTATGTAAGCACGTTATATAACATGGGTATAATGTCGATAAGCGATAAACAACCTGATATCACGGATGCAGTACACTCGCCCAGGCTTCCGCAGCCAATATTCGTTTTCTCGGCGGCTCAACATCGTGTGGTGTACCGCCAACATGTCGACCTACCTGTCGATGCAGCTGGTTCCCCGTGGCTGAGTTGCGTGCGCAGCCGCTTCGTCGCTCGCCGCCTTCGCGAGCCGATAACACCGACAAGAGTTGCGCGCAGCACGGGTCTCCGTTATCGCCCGTTATCTCGAGCCTGCGGAAACCACTAAAACACAGCTGCGGGAGGGCGACAAGATTGGTGGGCGCACGAGCAGCGGGCTAACGTCGACGCCCTGCCTCTCAAGACACGCGTGCATCCGAGGAATTCGTCCCACTCACACCTTCCGTCGTTCGGCCTCGCTGTTTCACATGCGAATATGCCGCGGAATGCATGCGCAGCGTGCGCTTGAAACGGAGAACGAGGGAAACAAGAAAAGAAAGAAAAACAGGCAGAGAACTCATACCTACGACTCATTTTTGCGCTCCCCGCTTCCGACACAAACACGTGACGCCGTGCACGCGCACAGATGACACACTCGGAAGCCGCGCGTCCTCCACCACGAGAAAAAGAGCATTGACTTACCAAAGTGTTTAAATTCCTTTTCTGGGAAATTTTATTTCGCGATGCGCGATCACGGGTGTTTGGCACCGCTCTTGTTGAGATAGGGTCAGATCCGCACAGGCTTGGAGCTCCTTTATTCCAGGCATTTCTTGGCGAACTTGATCTATCTATCTATCTATCTATCTATCTATCTATCTATCTATCTATCTATCTATCTATCTATCTATCTATCTATCTATCTATCTATCTATCTATCTAAACTAGAAGAGAAGCTCAGGGGAAGATGGATGCTTGAATCGATGAACAAATCGCAAGGTACGATTTAAAACAGGGAATGTCGCGGGAGCCAACGTTTCGAAAAGCGGACTTGTCTTCGTCAGGGCGGCAACTGCCTTCTCCAGCCTTCGTTTATGTACGCCTTTGTACACCCTCCCCCGTCCTCAGAAAGAGAGGAGGAGAAGAGCAGCACGTGCGAACATACACACACAAAAGAAAAAAATAAGGGGGGGGGGGGGGGTTGGGTGCAAGGGTATTTGGGTGACAGGTGTTAGCGTGACTACTATAAATGGCAAGAGCGAAAGTTTCTAGAGAATCCGCTCTTTGTACATATCTTGCACATGCATTGTGTGCACAGGGCTAGAAAGCAGGGTGGAAAAAAGGAAACACACGCTCGGAACAGAAGTTACTCCTATGTCATGTGTCCCCCTCCTCCACCCCGTACCACCTGCCCCGCACCAACAATGCATTTCATGGAAAGCATGGGGCTAAAAAAAGGTAACTACACTGTTTAACGTCCTTGTTCTCCTGGAACTGGATGGGGGCTCAGCACCTGAAAGTAGACTTTCTGGGAGAAACATTGTTAGCTTGTGCATACCTCAACCTTTTGTCGTCTTTGTTAACACTCTACCGTATCTAATGGACTCAAGAGTTCCCTTTGAAAGGTTTATGCCTGTAGGTTGGAGAGTATTGAACCTGTATATGAGATACGATTCCCTGTATTTTCTGTCCCTCGGCGAGCGGAAGTTTCCTTGGAGTATGCAGAGTTTCAGTTCATCGAAATTATGACCTGTCATATTAAAATGCTGCGCCACTGCCTTCGGCAGGTTATTCGCGGTGTCCGCGCGGTGCCCGTTTAGTCTAACATTAATTGGTTGACCAGTTTCGCCGACGTACTGCTTGTGACAGAGTGAACATTCCAACATGTAAATAACGTTCGAACTAGTGCAAGTGAAACTTGATTTTACATGATGGACATAGTCACTTCCCGTGCTTTTAACTTTAAGATCATTTTGAATATGCTTGCAAGTCTTACATCTGGGACGGGAGCAAGTTATTACGCAGGCGGTGCGCTGAGGGTTTACTTTGGCATGTCTTTGGCATGTCTTTGGCAGGTCTTTAAAGTTTCTGTTACGGCGGTAGGTGACTCTTGGTATTTCCGGAAACGCTTTTCTAAGGCGATCGTTGCTTGTTAGTATTGGATAGTATTTCCGAAGAATATTATTTATGTTTGGAAGCGAGTTGGAGTATTTCGTTATGAATGCTAGCGGCTGGTTGGCCTGCGCTTTAGGGGCTCTTTTTTCTAGCGCTGGTGTCCTATCTAGTTTAAGCGCGTCATTGTATGCCTTGTTGAGAGCGTCGTGCGGGTGATTTCGTTCAGCTAAGGTTGCCTTTAAATTGCTTAAGTGGTGAACGTAATCCGCGTCGTTGCTACAAATCCTTCTTATGCGCCTTGCCTGTCCTATAAATATGCCCTGTTTGCAGTGTCGCGGGTGATGGCTACTATAATCTAGATATTGCTGGCTATCCGTTGGCTTTCTGTAAAGTGTCGTCTTCAGTTTTCCTTTTTCGATGGATACTGTCGTGTCGAGAAAATCAATTTTACTAGAAGAGTGCTGCATGGAAAACTTAATGCTGGGATGAAAGTTGTTAAAATGCTCAAAAAGTGTGCTTAGTGCACTTACACCATGTTCCCAAATAATAAAGATATCGTCTATGTAACGGAGGTAGGTGCGAGGTTTTAGCGGCGACAATTCCAAAAGCTGTGCTTCTAGTTGCCCCATGAAGATATTGGCGTAGGTCGGCGCGAAAGGAGTTCCCATGCTGGTGCCAAAAATTTGCAGGTAGTTGGTCGAGTCAAATTCAAAGTAATTAAGTGTAAGTACTAATTTTAGTAACGTGATGTAAACTTCAGCGGCGTGTGCACGTTTGCTATTCTGTATTGCTTTCGAGAGCGCTTCGATTCCTTCTGTGATAGGTATATTCGTGTATAGGGAAGTGACATCTAGCGTTACCAAAATAGCCTGATCTGAAAGTGTTTGTGTTTCGTTGACTCTATAATCCGCAGAAAATGAGGCGTATCCTGAATAAAGGACGGTAGGTTGGGCGGTATGTCGGATAGA
The DNA here is from genome assembly GCA_013339685.2 of Hyalomma asiaticum. Taxonomy (NCBI): domain Eukaryota; kingdom Metazoa; phylum Arthropoda; class Arachnida; order Ixodida; family Ixodidae; genus Hyalomma; species Hyalomma asiaticum. Next base: position 12,669,896 of record CM023485.1, on the reverse strand, counting down.
TGGTGATTAAGAAACTTATCTATCTATCTATCTATCTATCTATCTATCTATCTATCTATCTATCTATCTATCTATCTATCTATCTATCTATCTATCTATCTATCTATCTATCTATCTAGCGGCCTACGCGTCTTGCATGGTGCTCTGCTGCTCTTCTCGCTCGCTTGGCATACACCGAAATTTGGATGGAGTCGGCTTTTTTGGGGGGCGGAGTTCTTTAAGCCGAGCGGTAGGTGTCACGTGGGAACAGAAGAGCATCATACTCATGAAGTATGTTCGCGTGCACTTTTTATATGAAATGCACGGCATTTGCGCGCGCGCTCATCTTCTTTTTGCACGTGCCCTCAGCCCAGTACTATACGTAAGTGCGGATGATGATTGCGGTTCGGTTAGGAAAGGACGCGAATTTCTGCAGCCTATGTAGGGAGCACGGCTAAGCGTCCGTGGGGGAAAGGGAGTGAAAGAGATAGAGAGGAGAGAAAGGCCGTAGTGGAGGGCTCCGGAAATTTAGACCACCTGGGGTTCTTTAACGTGCACTGACAACGCACAGTACACGGGCCTCTGGCATTTTCGCCTCTATCGAAAGTGCGACCGCCGCGGCCGGGATCGAACCCGCGTTTTTTGGGTGGCAGCCGAGTACCGTATCACTGGAGTCTGTACAGTATAGTATAGCAAGGCGTGGGAAACGGAGGTAGCTGTGAGGAGGGAAAGGAGAACGACGTCACAACTGGTCACAACCGGACATTGACTGCCAAGCGAACACGTCTTTGTTTATGGACGAATCCTGACCTCCCTTAGCGCGTCGCACCCTCTTGTGACCTGTCCATTCCTGCGCTTCAGTGATCGCGCCCCGTATGAGACGATGGCAACTAATGGTTCAACAGGAGGCACATGCGTGCCATAATGGTTCATTGGATAGACAGAAAAGCCCCTTTCGCAAAATATTGCCACAGAACGGTTGCATGGCCGCTGTCACTATTGAAAATATCATGGCCGCCGTCTTGGTTGTTGACTGATCATGTTGCCTTATCGCCGCAGTTACTGTCAGTACGAGCGTCGCGAAGTGCGCGCTTTTATGCCGTTCGCTTTGCAGCACAGCGGACGACGACGCAGTGCTTTTTGGTTATCGCCGGTGCGCGTTACGACGGCGCTACACATCACACGTACTGCTACCTAAAAAGACTACTTGCCGGCGATAAGCTTGTACCGGGGCAAGTTCGTCGGCTTGCCACATCGCGTACGCCTCCGTGCAGCTACCTAGATATCCGGCGTCGCTGCATTCTTGCTGTAATCGGAAGCTCTCCTGGCCATACCGCCAGTTGTGGAGAGCAGTTGGCGTATTCACTCGAAATCCACAGCCGGCACCTTTCTTCGGAAGCTGCCTGCGCGCTCGAATCGATTACGAAACCGAAACGACGTTGGCAAGACCGTCCCGTCGATCGGTTAGATGCACTGTCGTGTCGTGTTGTCGCCATCTCAGTATGGTGACGGAGGACATTTTCGGCGAGTCTGCAGTGGTGCTTCGCGCGCGACTCGATCTCTGTGCGTTGTATCTGTACCCAGTTAAGTTCTCACGGCGGCGCGACGCTTTTATTATCAAGCTCTTGTCACAGGAAAGTCATTTTTTGCCTAAAGGTAGCTGCGTCGCGTCTTCTTTGCGTGCCTGAGGCCTGCGACCGTAACAAATAGCGACTGGGAAAGTTAGGGAGCCCACATTGGCCCACACGCGGTCGCGTAGGCTCACCAGGGAAAGTTCTTGCAGGCCGCAAACGGGACAGTCAGTACCCGGACCTCGAAATTGTGCCCGCAGCTCATACAATGCCTTAATGTGCCTTTTACCGTGACCTCTTGGAAAGTGGGTACGTGTTAGATTCGGGAAATACGGTGACCCTCGCGGGATAGAAGTGATTGCAGCAGCAGGCATACTGCGCGGCGAGCGACACGTGCCACTCTATGCGTGGATTAAACTGTGGCCACATCCCTTCTACGATTTACTAAACTTGCTGTCGGCACTGAAGCTTTGAATAGTCGGAGCAAGGCTCACTCACCAAAGAAGGCGAACAAAATATTTACAATAATGCTTAGCTTTAAAGTAATTTTCTCCCTGCAGTGCCTTATTTCACAATGAAATTCTCGAAACAGAGAATTTTTTTTTTTTCGTTTTCCGCGCGGATTTCGTTGCTGAGGTGTTCAACTGTGCATCCTCTGGGCCAAATACCTTTTTTGTAATCTGAATCATATAACACTGAAAAGGAAAAATTATGAATTATGAATTTAGCAAAGCTACAAGTAAATCCATACGGATTTCTGAGAAAAGAAGGCTTCTTTCTTGGCGAAAATTCATTCTGGTCTCGTTCATAATTGTTACTTCACCCTACAGAATTCCGCAGAACTTGTTTGCCATAAAGGAGTCTGCTGTACTCAGATTTCTCAATGACTTGGTTGACTATGTGGCTGCAATCCACTGTTATATCTTCCGGTGAAGTCTGCTTGCTCTGCAGGTTGATGAAATTTCTCTTGTCCTATCTGAAATCCCCCTTCTGAATAATTCAGCAGGTAAATTGGTATGTAATAGTCTTTTGCATCTCATTTTGTATTAACGATTTCATGGGGGGTCTGCAGAGCTTGGTGGCACATTTTAGGTCTTGAAGCATTCTGTGTAGTGGGTTGCATTTGTTAAGGTTGAAAACTCCATATTTCATCAAAATGACATTTTATGCAGTTTTCACCAGCTGCTCTATCATGAAAAAAAATGCTTTGTATGGCCTTTCAAACTGCACTGAAAGCTACACTTGGAACTTCAGTGTCCTTTCTAGCTGTGATTTCATTGAATGCATGACTTATCTGCAAGTTTGCAATAGAAGTCGTCTGTCACCCTTGTTGATCAACTTTCATAGCTTTAGGAAATTGGTGGCAGCGAAAGAACATGTATGTTTTCACACTCCGCCATTCACATATAATAAAGACAATACATACATTTTCGTCACTGCTACAAACTAAGCTGCAGAGTTCTTTTATTTAACTTTACTTGCTGTTTATGCAATCGCATGACAATGTCAACGTATATAAAAGAAATAAGCCGACAAGCACATTGTTATGATGATGCCACATACATATATTTTTGTCTCATAAATGTTCATATGTATATATCTATAATATATATATAAATCTTATTACAGCATAAAAACCAGCAACAAGTATGTACACAGCATTCAATGAAAATACAAACAAAATTAAGATTTGAGGGGAAAAAAAAACAGATGCAACATGTGTACTTCACCTCTTGAACCCCATTTTCTAGACATGAACAAAAAAATGTCACTCACATGGTATAAAAGTTCAATAAAAAAAGAAGAGATGTAATCTCGGTGCACTGTGAAATAAGAAGACTGGACATAAAAAATGTACATTAACTGGAGCATAGTTACCAGCATACTGGAATAAGGAGGACAGCTACTGTACAGCAAAGCAACACTCCCTGCTTTTGTCACTATGCATACTTTGGCTTTTCAGATGGAAGCTGTTTTTAAGTTTGCAAGACAGGCAGCTTATTCAAGCCCTAAGGGAGAAACTGGCAAATGTTTTGCATGTCATGGAAAGTTTTTGTTCGTCATTAATGCACTGAACAATTTCCACCATCCACCCTTCCAAAAAAGTTAGCCAAGTTCTGTCATAGCTTTCACTTAATAACAATATGGTGCCCCACAACATACATGCTGAACAATGCTGTGGTATAGTAGCACCAAACATTTTCCCCCATGCTCACTCATGACAATGCAATGGGAACCTATAAACAAAGGTGCTTTTCCGCCCAATATAAGGTGAATAGCAACAAAAAGACTCCAGAAAGTGACATGCAGCAGGTGTGGTGGAATGATGGCCAGTTTTTTTAGAACGAAGAAAGGTCTGCACGGGCGAGCCGCTGAGGTGGCGGGCGTGCCTGCTCTTTCTGGCTACGACACTCAAACATGGCTGCCCTGTCGCGTATCCGCTTTGGCGGGGAAAGGTCCTGCTTTCGCACAATAGTCTCTGTCTGCTGGGCTGGTGACCTCGTAGGTTGTGTCTTGACAGGTGATGACTTAAGAGGCAAGCTCTTTGTTGGTGAGCTTTTGACAGGTGATGTCTTGACGGGTGAAGTTCTACCAGGTGGTGGCTTCTTGTCTACAACGTCGATGCTGGCTTGCTTTATGGAGTCTCGTCTCCTCTGGTCCCCTGGAGTTGTCTGCTTCGGCCAGCTCCTGACACTCGACAGCTGATGTCTCTCATTCTCGCGGTTCACTTGCCGAAGCGGGACAACATCCACATTACACAGTGCTAAGTCTTCTGAAGTCCGCCTGAGCTTCACTTCTGCTTTGGTTGCAACTGCCTCGTCTGACTGGGAGCGACAGCCCTCAGACTTTAGCTTCTCTCTAAGCTGAGCACGGCGCTCTTCTTTTATCTTCTCAATTCGCCTACGACTCACTTCACTCTCAACAGCTGGCACTGAAGCACTACGGGTTGCTTCAGGCTTGATCGCGACAGGGTCAGTTTTTTGTGGCTCAACAGCCTGAATTGGTACATTGACCTTCCGCAATTCAAGTGTGGAAGGTCTTGTGCCATCTGTTACAGTAACATCCAATACAATCTCAGCAGTAGTATTGGGGGCCTGTGGTTCTGAAGCTGAAGGTTGAGTTGTGTGTAGTGGTCCTACATCTTCAGGAAGTGTATTACTCTTGGGGACAGTAACAGCGCTAGAAATTTCCTCTGTGCAGCACAGCCTCTCCTCTTGATCCTCTTGGTCAAGAATAGGGTCAGACCATGGATCATAATTGGCAGAAGGAGATGACGGGTTCTTAAGTGACTGCAGCCGCATAACCTTAAGCTGTGTAAACAAACTAGGCTGGCAAGTTTTTGAGGGACTTAAGTCTGCAGTGCCATGTGCATCACCTGGTTCAAACTTTGACATGAGTTCCTTTACAGAGCCTCGTTTCTCTGAACGTGAGTAATGTGATGGTTCGGATAAGCGCTTCTTGTCAGTATCTACACTTGGGCCATTTGGTCTCGCATTTTCAGACTTTCGCTTTGCTTCAATTACTCTTGCTTGTCGCGGTGATGACCTGAGCTGCACCTCATCATCGCTGAAATCAATAAGCTGTTTCGACTCATTAGACACAGCAAAATCAACAACTGGCTTACAAACATTATTAAGAGGTGCTATGTCGTTTTGGTCCTCAGCATCGTGTTCATTATGCCGAAGTTCTACAGCTAATTCATCTGTGCGTACAGTTCCTTGATTAAATGAATTAGTCTCGCTTATGTCAGTGGCACTGAGGTGCTTCGACAAATCATAGGCAGTGGCACTTTCCAAGTTGGAGCCTGCGACATCATCAGGGTCAGGTAAGCAAGTAGATTTAAGCGATATTTCAGGACTAGAATTAAGTAGAGAATTCTTTCCAGTGCCAGGTGAACCCTGAACACAAACGTTTTTTGGTCCTTCACTACAGTCAGTACTAAAATCTAACAGTGTGTCTTCGATGCCCCCAGGCAGTACTTGGCCTGTGTCTGCACCACTGTCACACAACATCGGTGCTGCTTCTGTAACACATGACTCTACCTGCATCCTGCATTCTTCAGACGAGCCCAGCATTTCTTGGGCCATATCACTCATGTCAGTCGGACCTGAAACCTCTCTCTCGTCCTCAACAGCTGTGGGCTCCTGAGGAGAGAGAAGGCAGAGGTTCTGGTCCTGGCTTTGAGAATGCAGCATGCCACCACAAGCATCACTCAACAACGGGCTCTCATCTAAGTAAGAGTATGGCATAGCTTCCTCATTATCCTCCTCCTCATCTGAAGAGGAACTCTGTTCACCAACAGCCACAGCACTACCCACTTCAGCAGCAGGAACAACGCTACTGTTCAACGCCTCCACTCTTTGAACCATGTCAACCCCTCCACAAAGGCCATGCAGTTCACTGTCTGAAAACGTCCGAAGGCCATCGTCCTCTGGCATCACAGACACAGGAGTCTCCAGACTCTCGTCTACAACCGAAGTCGCCACAAAGGACGAGCTCATGTGTTCACTGCTGTTGACATCACAAACATCACTCTGCTGCACGTCGACGGGTGATGGTGTGGACCTTGTGGTTGACATTTCCTGAGGAAGCAGGTCGCATCCAGTGCAAGGTGATGACAAGGGCGACGCCGATGTGTCAGTGTCCTCAATGTATGGAAGCGAGGCACTCATACGATTAAGAAAGCTTGTTTCAAGGCTCGCCGCGTGGGTGTCACCAACTAGGAAGTCGGTGTCAAACTGGCAGCAGCTCATCTTAAGCGAAGTTGCAATGTCCTCGGCAAGGGACAAACTTGTTCCCACATTACTTTCGGATTCGTCGAAGTCGGTTGAACCACCCGTGCTCTCGCATCGACCATCCGTCTCACCCACTTCTTCAACAAAAGGGCGATGAAACACAAGACCACCATCAATAATTTCCTGGGATGAGTCGCCACCTTCATCAACAGCATGAACTTCTACCAGGACCATTTTCTCATTACTAAGGTGAGGTGGGAGTACATCAACACTTCTGAAGTGACTTGGTGGTTGTGGGTATTCTTGTGGAGACGGGGACGTGTATGGTTCAATATCGTCGGGGCTGTGTACAGCCATTGGTTGTCGGCTCGTATATGGGGTCAGCGAACAACTTGACTGCTGTCGTACATCCGCTGCCCGTTCGTCAGAAGCTGTCGTAAATGTTGGAAGCTGGGGATGAGAGGCAGCATGGTGTCCAGAAGGAGCAGTGTCCATTTTCGTACACGTGGCTTCTGCAGTGGCTTCCTGACTAGAGTGGAATGTGGGGGCCTGTGAGCAATCACTAAGTCGTTGCACCTTGGGGCTGGCACCATCACCACTGTCGGGACAGAGCTTTTGCTTTCGAGGAGACTTGTGCGGGCCAACTGGTGTCTGGCTGTTTGCTACCCTGTCGACTCGAGCACCACCATACTGAGAACCAAGCCCAAATGTTGCGTGCACATCTTCCAGAGACATGTCCAGGCCGCCCCGCTCGAAGTAAGAGTCATGTGAAACAGATCGCACATGCTTGTGTGGACCGCTTGGCGATGAGGCAGGTGTACCTTCGGGAAGCCACTGGAATGGCTGCACTCTTGAAGCATCTAAAAAAGGAAAAAGGAGAAGATGTAAAAGTAAGTGAGAGTGCTGATCATAGTTTCAAACATTGGTACATTCTTAAAGAATAAACAGTGTGGAAAAAAACATGAGAGGAGACACACACAGATACAGCGCTGACATATCAGCGCTGTATCTTTGCATCTCCTCTCATGTCGTTTTTTTTTTCACGCTGTTTATTCTTTAAGATATGAACCGCATTGGTACATTGCTGTATCACTGGGGTTTTTGTAGCTAGGCTGTTTGTGAGCTGCAACTTTCTTCAATGACAAAAGCTATTCATTAGATTGCTAAAGCACCCCAGAGTCCCCTCAAAGAAAGTCTGTCTATTCAGGCCCAAGGTTCTGGTAGCCTACACTCCTGACAAATGCATAATGGGGTATGCTGTCCCAAAGACAAGGAAATTCTTCCACAAATGGGATAAAAGGTATGAGCCGCTTCGTTGCATAGATTTGACATGCTTGCGCCATTGAAAAACAACTGCTGAGAAACAAAGGAGTCTGTTAGGCACCTTAGCTATAGCGACTTCAGTACTGCGTAAATGCTGTCAGTAAGCAGAATGGAATAGATTGCTAACAATACACTTGAGTAAACACTTGACTGCTTGCATTATTCAATATCATTGTTGGTTCCAATATCAGTGAGCATCTAAAAAGAATGATTACTGTCAAAGCCGCTTGTAATTAACTTGAAGTGGTAGTTATATCAATAGTTTGTTTTATATGGACTTGACTTTCAAAATTTGCACAAACTAAAGACAATATCACTTTCTTCTTCGCCATGTTTTAATACAAAGTGCTAACAACCCCTCCAGTGCAAATTTAGGCCTTTTTTGCTTCATAAAGCATAGCCTGCTGCGTGCTTACAAGTAGACTAAATTTCAACTGCATTGAATCGTATCTGTCACTTCCAGGAAAGTGCATAGTAGCCAAAATAAAAATGCTCCCACATCTTGAATATCTCCACTCGCCATAATGGCTTTTCTTTTGCTAAGCATCGGCCACCCCAGGCTGAGCACGCCAGGCGCTATGTTGCTTCAACCGGAAGGCACGACGTTCAAAATACTGAATGCCATCATGATTAGGTATCAGCAACTGCTCAAACGCAGGGTTGATGAGCTGCAATCTTTTGATGACAACTTATAACCAGTGGCACTGTGCGCAGTGCACATTACTATGTACACGCAGACCCAGACTGCAGAAATAAAGAAAGCAATGCTTCAGCCGGCAGCTATGCTCAGCAGACTTTTCCAAGGATACAACAATGACTCACACCTAAAGCACACTCTTCTTCTTCTATATATTCTTTTCCTCAATGAAACATGCCCCACAATTTACTAAGTGTAAGCATCAAATATAATACCTAAATCATGTACGTTGCGTTGGCTGTTGCAAAATGGCGGTAGATCACTTTTGAAGTGACTTCGCATTGCTTCATTTCAGGCTTGCCTGCGACCTGTGTCTGTTGTATCTGTTCCAAACTAAGTACAAAGAGTGAAGCGCTGTTTTTGTGATTAAGCTGATGTCCAAACAAAAGTTTCTTGTGCGCTGAAGATAGCTGCGTCGCATCTTTGTGTGCCCGAAGCCAATGACATGAGTAAGTCTACAGCTGGACATTGACTGGGAAAAATATCTACGGGTGAAATGAGGAAATTACCAGACCTCAAGGACAAGCTTGCAGCCTTTCTTGATCAACTCTGCATTATCAGAACCTTCAAGGTTACAGCACTTAACTGGCTTGAGACTGAGGTGAAGCGCGCACCACTGTACATCACTCTCATGCTTGATCGAAAGCCTATTTAGATTTTTTTTTCACTTCGTATGTGCCATATATTTATCGCAGTCATGTCTTAAATGTTTGTTGTAAAGGTAGGACACTTGAAAAATGTTCATTGTATCTGGACGCAGTTACAGTAGGTTGCATAGGAAAATCATAAGTGCACCGAAATATGGCCATATGGTCATATTCTACTGGTCAAATACAGCCAGTAGATCTTTATATCTGGTATTGTTATAAGCAGGCTTGACTGTGTAAATTAAAGATATGCAATTCACAGTTTCAGTAAGCCATTACAGTAAGTTACAAGTTACAGTAAGGTGCATTGCCATAACACTGTTCTAGCCAAGGCCATTTTATGACCATAGAAACCATGGATACATTTATCTTCAGTACAAAGGGCATTCACAATGTTTCTATTGTCAGCGTGAGAGATTTATGCAAGATGTACGCAATAGGAACTGAAATGGGTGCATGTCTGTCTACTTTTAGCATGATATAGAACTTCTGTTATACTAAATAGTACCATGAAACACCGCTAGAGCACGAAAACAAAAATTGCAACTCCCATTGGGAAAGTCGAAGTGATCTGCTTTCTGCATCTGAACAGAGAAGAGGTCAAGACAATTCACATAGAGGTGGCAGTGTACGGCGACTGCCCCAGCTTATGACACTATTGTCAAATGGCATAGACGATTTCAGAGCAGTGAAACAAGCCTGGAGGACACAGAACGAAGTGGCTGCCCTTTTTCGCTATGATGAACCACAGCTTGCTGTAGAAATGGGGGCTCTAGTACCCGCTGACTAGCAACTGTTGACAAATTAGTGGGACAGGTTAATGTGAGTGTAGGTGCGTACAACTGCAACTTCAGAACAACCTGGATATTATGAAAGGTGGCACGTGCTGGGTTCTGCGTTTGCACGCAAATTTTCAAGGAGATTATGTATAGAAGGAACGAAATTCCATCCAAACTTCGTTTCTTTGTCTCTCTTTCTTCATGCCAATAATACGAACTTTATGAGGCCCCTTGTACAGAGGCATCAAATACTTCTTATGGAGGAAATAAACAGGTAGCATCCATAGAGTTCACATAACAAATTTCCTCACTGGCTTGTCGTAAGGAAGCGAAAAAGGAAAAACCCCGATGCTGGGGTCCCATTTTTTTTCCAGCAATCTTTTTTTTTTTTTTCAGAAGGTTAATATTAATTAATTTATTTATTACTGCAACTCCCATTCCGATATTTTTACAGTGTGGGAGATACAATTCGTTCAAAATACTACAATGGCAAACAAATTATATGGAAACAAATATGCAAATAATGGAAGGATAACAATGCAAAGTCAAAAGAAAAAAAAATGGGGGGAGGGGGGGCATTAGAACTTGAAGTACGAAAAATTGTGTTTCAGCAGGATAAAGAAAATAACATTTCTCAAACGGAAAAATGAAATAGAGAAACAAACAAAGCCGTAACCAAAAGAGGGAAATAATTATGAAAATAATATTATGCAAGCATAATAAACATAACAAAACACAAATAATGCTTAAGCTATCAAGAAGGGATGAAAATATATATATTGGCAAAAAAGAAAAATGGAAACTGTCTCCCCTTCAAAAACCATGATAACCATAATGGTAATGGGATAGGCGATACAAAAGTAGAGGTAGACAAAGGCTGTGTGGATAATATTTAACTGTGTCTGAAAATGCTGTTTTGCTTTAGGTCAGTGTAAATGTGCCAATATACGTGGCAACCATAAATAAATTTCGAATATTCAAGTCTCTACACTTCTGCTTTGACCTGGCAGGCACAATAAGCAATGCAAAGTTACCAAGCTAGTCGTGGCAACTGAGCAGCCACTAGTACGTACCTGAGGACGAATTACAAGAGTCCAGAACATCAGAGTTTCGCCCAGAGTGCCCGCTGCTAGAAATAAGAGACTCTGCACTCTTGACACTTCTAAGCTGCTTGGAAGCACTGTGCGTAAGGTCGGCCTCTGTAAGGGCTTTGTCCTGCACAAAACAAGAAAGAGGGCATATAAACAATGGCATGCCAACTCATGAAGTAAGTTGCACATAATCAAAACACCGTGCTCAAAATAGTAATTTAACATCAAAACAACAGAAAGAGCCACTGATCAGCACATTATAACGTTGCTTGAGTGACAGCATGACAGTGAACTCGCTGTTATGGTAAGCTGTTGACAACATCTCGACTGCAGTTCTGATTTAGTGTGGAATTGTAACATGCGGCAAATTTCGATATCCATTTTGTTTGATAAACAGTGGGCATTACAAGTACTCAGATATGTCTCTAACTTTTCATGTATAAGTGTATTCACACTTTGTAGGTCCACCAGTGAAATATGCGAAAAAGGAAAAGCTATGTGGCTAGTTCCCCGGATGTGCCCTCACCTGTATTGGCAGGCTCTGGTGGTGAGGTAGCGATCCGGTGCTAGCCTTACGCAAGCCTGGTCCATGCTTGTCCTTTTCCCTCGTGCTACCAGAGTGCCAGCCACGCGCGAAGAATGATTTCCATCCCAGCGGGGATTTCTTCAGTTTGCCACTGCCTCGTTTACTGCACAAATGGAAACAGATTGATCAACCATAGACACGAGATGACAAGCTCATTCCCACTATCGTACCATCGTGGGTTTTTCATAATTTAGGTTTGACAGCGTAAGTTCTTTTACAATGGCCCACTGTACAGCTCTGCCACAGCGAACCACTGCAACAGACCAGAATGTAACAACACGTGCACGTCATTCAAAACATGACATTGATTTCTGTGGTTCTACGTCCGAAAACCACGATTTAATTATGAGAGACGCCATAGTGGAGGGCTCCGGAAATTTTGACCACCGGGGGTTCTTTAACGTGCACCGACACCGCACAGCACACGGGCCTCAACATTTCACCTCCATCGAAACGCAGCCGCTGCGGCCGGGATACGACCCAGTCACATTTGGATCAGCAGCCGAGTACCACAGCCACTAGACCACCGTGGCGGGGTGTCATTCAGAATGTGGCAGTGGTAATAGTGTATCAATAGCATAGTAGTGGTAAATATGACAAGATGTTAAGTTGGGAGATGGAAATTGGTGAGTTTTGCTGAGGGCCTACTACTTGTTACCATGCTCTTTCACTTCATTATAAAAACCGCCACCTGCTTCATAAGAAGCTTGCTATGCTCCTTGTTACCAAAGTGCTAGTGGTACAGACAGCTAGTGGCTTTCCATGCCACTTGCAATTACCAGAGGATAAGCAATTTACTGAACTGGCTTGCAGCTGTTAATGCTGCACTTTTCCTTCTATATTGTTTTATGAATTTCCCGTCTTTATAATACCGTATAAATTGGACTATAGGTCGAGTGGGTACATAAGTCGACCCCCCAAGTTCAGATGACCAAAAAAGAAAAAAAAGGAATAACCCAAAATTGCTGAAACACATTTATTTGCGAATCGGGCGCACCGCCAACCCATCGTCGGAGCTCCCCTGACCTACCATCGCAGCTGTTCCTATTCGTCATATGAAGCATCACTGTCTTCTGAAGACGAGTCTCCCACAGTGCGTCGTCTCCCGTGCCATCCAGCGAGTTGCCTGATCCAACGTTTCTTAAAAGCATTTTTCATCACGGAATCTGACAAGGAATGCCAGGTGGAAAGCACCCAGCCGCAGACTGTCGCAAGCGGGAGGTCTCTGTAGGCCACCCGTTGGCGTCTTCGGGTTGTCTTCGGACATCCACTCCTGGTACTCCAGTCGCACTCGGTCCTCGAACGGCTTTTTCAGCACAACGTTGAGCGGCTGGAGGGTGGGTGCGTCTGGGGTGCGTCTCATGAATCGACACACCCACGAGTTTGGTGCACAGAACTCTTCTCTTGTGAGCCCAGCTTCTCGAGCTCGTTCCTGTTCAAGGGTGACAAAGCAGGCTGTCCACAATCTGCAGACAAAACCAGCCGGAAAATGCTCCAATTAGTGAAGCACGCATTCCCGCGACGTTGCCTCGAGCGTTCGGTTGCCTGCACTCAGTGAAATGTGCTTCACAGTAAAGCAACAGCGGCGCGCTCCTGTGCTATAGCCGACGACACGTAGCAGCTCCCCTAGGTCCCTGTGCGCCTGCACTGCATTGCTTCGATGCGCGGCCGTGCCAGCCATGCGGGCGCTGCGTGGAGTGCGGCGACGCTGAGTCGTGTTCACCGTAAGAGTGGTCGAGCCTGTACGTCTCGGGCTTTCCGTTGAATCAGCTCAATGCTGATCCCCAAGAGGCGGTTTCGCTGCTCGATTACGAACTCTGCCACATTTTTTTTTTTTTTTGAGTTCCGCGTGACGGCCACAATGAGTTCCGTGGAAGCTTTTTTGGCTGGGCTCACACTTGAATAACGCTTCATACTGGAGCCTCCACCCAAGGGTAGTCAATTCTGTCACATCTGGCTGTCTAGCCACAGCACAGCTCCCAATTTCCTCGACCATCAGAATTGCACTTCCTTTAAAGTGGGCATCGTACTAAGCTCATCATGTTGCCATTTGCTCGAGTCCGAAACGTGGAAGAATACTGCTTATCTTCCCAGCATATCTTTTCTGCATGAAACACGAGAAATCTTTTACCAAGCTTTGAAACTGGATATTACAAGTGCACAGTTGCTCACCCGTGGGGAAGCTCGATGACTGTATGGTATTTTGCTGGCAGACTGTCTGGTCCACCGCCAACGTCTATGTACTTTTGCTGGGGGTTTCCAGGCAGGTTTGATGACAGTGCTCGTGAGCGGGCCTCTTCTAGAGAAAGCAGCTTGGTGGGAGTGGAGATGGCCAGAGACTTTGGCCTGCTGCCCCTTCGAGGAGTGCCTGTGCAAACAAAACATGCACAAAAGGATGCCAGGTAAGCCTGCATGTCCTCAAACCATTTAGAGGCACCTATTTTTGTTTCAGAGACTTAAATATTCAGGTTCATATGTAACATCGTGCAATCGTTGTAAAGGTGTGAGCAAACGGATGGACTAATATAAACTGCACAAGCACACCTGCAAATTAGATACAAAGTGTACAACTAGATAAAGTTCTGTTTCGACAGAAAGCAAGATTGACTGAAAATATGTTCATTGGTCAAATAGCAACAGAAATAAATCAAATTTGCATTGAAAGCATTGTTACCCATCAGCAAATGTACTTAAAAGCTCAGATAAGGCAGCGTTATGTCTGCCCTTCCATCAAGGAGTTGCAGGAAAATGCTCTGTGTGCAAACTGATGCTCCATATAAGACGAATCATACTTGAAAATGTTTAGTGTGCCTTGGCTAGCTAAGGCTTAAACATACCTAACATTCCTTACAGACCTCATGCTGGGCATGATATGCTACAGGAACGTGAGAGTCCGCCCCCCAGTGAATGAGAATATGGGTTACATCACCGGGGGAGGGAAAAAGAGAGAGAGAGAGAGAGAGGGAGAGAGAGAAAAGACAAGGGAGATGAATGAAATGATGCTCACTCTCTACAGATTCAGGGCTGCTTGGATAAGTTGGCATCTTGTCGTTGAAGATGAGATCAACATAGCAGATGAGGTACTCAGTCAGCACCGCCTGGACACCTATCACATGCAGGGCACCAACACTTGCCACCTCCAGATCCTTGGACCTGCAGTATTCGCCAATAGCCCAGCAACCATGTAAGTTTAAGGACAAAAGCATTGTGGTTCTGGGGTAAAAAAATTATGTCAATATGGCAGCTGTGCAGCAGATGTATGGAACACAGTGTGAGAAAGGCCAGACTATGTTTTGCCACGTTACCAACACACGTTTGTTGAAGACACACCCTTTTTTTAACGGATGTGGTCTACATTAAAAAACAGTAATACAGACAAACAAATTTTCACTGAATGATCTATATACATACCAAATAATCTTTATTTACCAAAATAAGTTGCAATGAAAAGCAAGGTTTCTTTTGCTATTTAGCAGTAATTGCATCACATATGATAGTACAGGAAAAAATTTTGGCTGCTTGGGATACACATGAAGGGGGGGAGGGGGGCTGTGTGGCTAGTAAATTTAGCAAAAACTGAAAGTTGGCCAAGGCAGTAACACATGCCAAATGAGGTTCAGCAGACAGACCTCATAGAAAGTGAGGTTGTGGACAGCCTTGATGTCCTGTGGTGATACAGAGGCACACATTTAAAAGTACGGTGCTGACTACACAGTCAGCTTATGAGCAAGATACACAAACGCAGTTGACTGAACTTTTCAAGGTAGTATGAACTGGACTGCCTTATGCAGACTGTTTTTATAAAAGCCCGCATTGTTTTGTGGACTGCAGGTGCTAAGCTCTGCACTGCAGGGGACAGCACTCTTAAATGGACACTAAAGCAAAAGATGATTGAAGACTTAAGCCGAGAAAGCTCTAAGGCAGGATTAAGGGTGAACATGCAGAAAAGAAATATAATGCTAAGTGGTACAGCGAAAAAAATGTGTCTTCACGATCGAAAACCAGACATTAGAAGTCGTAGAAGAATACCTATATCTAGGACAGCTACTGACAGGAGAATCCGCCCACATAAAAGAAATCCACTGAAGAATAAACATGGGATGGCACGCATACGGGAGACATTCCTAACTCATGAACGGAAACCTACCGCTATCACTCAAGCGGAAACTATATAACTACTGCATCTTGCCAGTACTGACATATGGGGCAGAAACTTAGAGAATTACAAAGCAGCTCGAGAGGAAGTTAAGAACCGCGCAGTGGGCGATGGAACGAAAAATGATAGTCAGAGAACAGATGGGGGTCGACGACATAATAACCGATGTTAAGAAGAAAAATGGACATGGGCAGGCCACATGATGGGAAGGCTAGATGAACAATGGACAGTTAGAACGGTGGAATGGATACCAAGATAGGGTAAGCGCAGCCATGGACGATAGAGTAAGATGGAGTGACGAAATTAAGAAATTCGCAGGCATCAAATGGAATCAGCTCGCACAGGACAGGCAAGGATGGAGAGGATTGGGAGAGGCCTTCGTCCTGCAGTGGACATAGGATAGGCTGATAATGATGATGATGAAAGGCAAATATTTATCAAGCCGACATATACTGTTGAAATACCATCTAAGAAATGTAGAGCTTGTTTTGTTCCAATAAAATGGCTGGTTTAAACGGAAATTATATATAAGTAGTCAGCCTTCCATTAGAACTCTGTATACAAACTGCCCGGCTAACCAGTTCCATTCACTTAAGTTTGCTGTTTTCTCTCTTTACTGGCTAACACTCCAGCCAGCTGTGTGAAAGGCAAGAAGAGGCAGGAGAGGAGGAGCATTTAGATATTGTTAGGGTACCTCATGGTCCTCCTCGCTGAGCAAGAAGGATATTGAGGTACTCTGCAGCGACGAAGTAACCTGATGTCGTAACCAGCCCCGCTGCATACCACTGCCTCAACTACATCATCGTGCCAAGTTCATAGGATATCCTGCAGGTGGCGCAAGCTTCATTGCCTAAATTTCTTGGTGAACATAGCAGGTGGTGTAGATAATATTGATGTTTCAGAGATTCTCAAGCACTCGCCTATTGTTCTAACAAAAAATTGCTTGCCTTTAGCGTCCCTTCAATCACATCTAGGCAAAACCCAGAAAAAATGTCTATACAAGTAGCTGCTAATGCAGTACTATCACCAGAGATGACTTCAGAGGCTATTGTTTTCTTTTTACTACTGAAACATGAATACCTTGACTTATGAAGTTTGTGACATAATGAAGCTTTTTGCTTAATATTTGGCATGGTTATATGTACTGAGATTTGGCTGTACTAATTTCATTTTTTTAATTTTCCTGGCAGCCACTGTTTACATCATTCATATTGGTTCCAATAATTTTGGCAGGTGCTGACCTGAGCAGGTTGGGTGCCCAGACGATGGCGACATTCTTAGCTGTCATTCCAGTGCGGTCTCCATGAGCAGCCACAACAGCCAAATGGCGCACCAGTGTCTCCAGTGTGCGATAGTGGGGTGGTGGCAGTTCCTTGACCACCTCCCGGATGCGCAGAAGCTGGTTGTTGCCCTGAAGCTGCATGGCCGCCTGTGATCCAGCATATAACCAAGGATTAGTGAGATGTGGCACATGCAGCATCACAGCAGTTGTCTGAAAATATTTACCCCTACACTACAAGAAATGACAAATATTGTGCCAAATTTCCAATTACAACACTGAAATTGCTTTGTAGAAGCAACTGAGCTCTAAATTCACGCCCTGTGTGCGTGACACGACTAGCTTCTTTACAGCATGGCTGAATGCCTCTTCAGCATGCAAAACCAAAATACCCATACCAGAATGAATACACAGCTGCCACGTAGGGTCACTGCCTTTTGGGATGTTAGCATATAGTTTGTATGTTGTGAGAATGTGTTAAAAGAAGAATGCCAATACAGTTCACATGAGTTGATTCTGTCTTTGTGCGCCTTCCTCATAGTGCAGGTTTACAAATCCCTGCGAAGTATGTGGGATCTAGCAAAGATAGCCATGTGTGAAGAATGACGTGTGAAGGTGCTATTCCACCCAGGGGCGCCAATGTTCTTTAATTGACAGTCTGTCGATAATTCCAGCAATGAACCAGCGAGAAATGGAAATAAGTCTGTTACTCATACATTGCAAGGCAATAAGGCCAGACATGAAAAGAATAACATGAACAAGCACACATATGTTCTGTCCCTTCAGTGTTAACAGTGAAGTTTTATTCTGAGAGAAAAAATGCACGCTAACTGGACAGTTCCTAGTACACTTCCTGGTACACAACTACATCCTCACGAAGGAGTAGTTCTACTTACGACAAACTTGTCATATAGCTGGTATGTAAGTAGTGGGTTAGGCAGTTCTCGAAAGTACATCTTCAGCAGAGAGGCCACGCAATGTATGTCTTGACGGATCTCCTCTTCATTCAAGTCTGGCACTCTGTCTTCATCAAAGGTTACCCTGTCGTAAAGAGCAGAATGTATTTACACCATTGTGCCCAACAGTTCATAAATGCTTCACATAAATGTGGCCCAAAAATTCTTATGGTGACTCCAAGAAAACCTGTTTTCATGCTATTTCGAGATCCAGCTTGACTCTGGCTGCTATTCAAGGTACAGGCAATGTTCCTTTTTTTTTTTTTTTCACTGCCTTAGTGACCTGTTATACTAACTAAGAACTGCTAATTCTTGCCACTGTAGGAAAAGAATATAAAAAACAACATGCTAACCAAGCAGTTTTTACACAACTCCCTCTCAACACAATTAACCAACTCCTGGTCTGTATTCTGCCTCAAAATCTTGCAAAATAGTCAGAGAATAACCCAGGTTGATCTTGTCATACAAAGCGCTACAACAATTATTCTAGACAAAGCTGTGTGTCTCTCTCTCTCTCTCTCTCTCTCACTTTTTCTTTTTTACTGGACTCACCTTAGCCTCTGGATATTGGAAGTCACACCAGACAACCTATAAATGCCATCCACGATCCCAAACTGTTCGATAAATTTGGCACAACTTGTGAGCACCAAGGGCACTGGAAACAGGAGAAAAAACAATGTTAATTTAGCATTATACAAAATCCTCATGAAATATTCATGTATATGTGGGTATGCGTGTACACATGCACACACACAAGCTGGGATAAGTTAAAACACACAAACTGTATTGGCAGCAGAGGCACCAGCTATGGGCAAAGTGATCCATATGGGGACCAAGGATGACAAATTTGTTTTTGAGTGCCTGCATGTCAACATGAATATGACTTTCTATACTAAGTGGGCTTCTTCTGGCCTGCAACTTGCCTTCCATCAACCAATGAATGGTGCAATGTCAATGTCACACATCTCATTGCACCCATGAAAATTCATATTATGCGTGGAACAGAAACAGACTAACCATCTCTGCCAGTGTTGGTGAGGTGCTCGCCAAGATCACAGCCAAAGACCCGCTCCCTCAAGATCCCACTTTGCTTGAGTTTCCTCCGCGAGGGCCGCGACAGCAGGAACGACCGGAAGAAGGCAATCAGCTTGCCGTGCTTCCGCAACACTGCAGCGCGTACAGAACATCGTGAGCGCTATTGCTTTGCACATGAAAAACTCACATGATGATATCATAGTCAACTCTAGTTAAATTGACCCGCATGGTATTAGAAAGTACGATAAAATTATACAGAAGGGCTCGCACAGAAGCCTTTTCACAGGTCCGTTTACCATAAAACATCAAAATTAGGGTACCCAGTTTGCTTTTACACAGGAATAGTGCAGATAACTCCTACAAGTAAATGATTCCCCAACATGAATTCTAAGTAGGTGGGCCTGACAATGTCAATTACTGCAATAGCGAAAACCAGCCAGCAACCTTATAAATTTGAAGATGCAGTCGCTTATCTTCAAGTTATTGATCTATTTGATTTGACATTCCCAAGCAGTATGAAAATGCCAGATCCAAGCCACAAAATATGAAAGCAATGCTGAGCGCATAAATGCATCTTTGTCACCTGGCTTTGTGGGAATCTTCAGGTTGTGAGGAATTTTGTCGCCGATCACTTGCACGCACTCACTTGGGAAGAAGCCAACCTAGAGAAACCAAACAACAACAGGGCCAATAAATTATACAAGCCATCAACAGCATCAAGAGGTCATGTACACTACTAAAATGATCTGAGGACTACCCAAAAAGAAAACTGCTAGAAATTTCAGTCGTGTAAAAATTGTGCAAACTAAAACAGTTTGATGCAGTACCAAGTGACCGGCTGTTGAACACTTGGATTGAATTCCTTTCTGATCAAGGTGATGATAAGATTTGTCTTTAATTCTGAATGTACATTTCTTAACTCTGTTTAAACTTTGTACGTTCAAGCCATTTGTATCCTGAGTGACTTGTGTTATGGTTGATTAAAAAGCCAGATACTTAAGGAATAGCACTTGTACAAACAGGTGTGTAGTACTGGATGCTCATAAAACAAAGCTGTACAATATTCCACTTTGGATTAAGCATAAGGGATTGATTAAGAGTGCCTGTGGCTGCCACATATTGCATATAGCAACCAACCAGTATTCTGCTAGAAAAAAAGAAAAAAAAACACTATAGGATGGGGCCCAATGAAAGTGAGAAGCGGTTGAAGGCCGCAGAACATTACATAAAATAGTAAGAGCGGATAAACGTGCTGAACTGAATGAAGACCCGGGTACCAGACAGCTTTAGCACAAGCCTTCCTCTGTTGGCCTGTGTATGTTCAGCAGTGACGGCTATTAAATCTGCAGGGCAGTGTTAAGTGCTTCCAATATCAACCTATCCAGTCACCTCTAAGAACAGCCAACACTACATTGAATGTTGAACTGGTGATAACTCACCTCAAAGCCTCGTTTTCCACGCCACCACATTGACTCGTCTGCCGGGGGCATATCAATCACGGATACCATGTCTCCAACCTACATAGAATATAAGGAAAACAATGTGACAACCATCCATGACCACCACTATTAATTATAGGAGAAATGAGCCACTAAGTGAGAATGACAAGGATATTTCATGTAAGATCGCTTTACTGGCATAAAAAATAGCACACTGAGAAGAACAGGATGCTACAAGTGTAGTGCTCTGTACTCTGCGACAAGTAGTTGTGCTCTGTGCAATGGCGTGTTTTTAACTAGCAAGAAAAGACTATTTGCACATGTGATGCAAAAGCAAACAAGTCAGCACAACACTTTTGCATTAGAATAAAAGCTGCCACTATTACCAGAATGGCAGTGTTCGTAGTGTTCATATTGTAAAATTCTCTAATAAAATCAAATATGAATATTTAAGAAAGATAAGCACCAGGTGTGGGATTCAAAATTTTATTATTTCTAAAGAAACAACATATAAAGTTTGCACAAGGTATCTCTGGTGAAAAAAAAAAAAGGCGAACAAAAATATACCCATGCACATTAACAATTACATGACCACACAAAGTGAGGAGCTGTCTCAACATAATCATTACGAAAGGTTTTCACATTTCTGGTTTTGTCAATTTTTAGATTGCAATGTCTCTTTATATGTAATAGCTGGCAACTCGAAATGCTAGATTCTTGAACAGAATGACATTTGAGATGTCAAATATTTCTTCAGCCTTACCACGGTGCAATGCACATAATGCAACTACAGGCGATAGCAACGTACAAGCACACTTGCATGCTCAAACATTGTCTGTTCATTATTTATGCATTTATTAATGTGTGAAGCAGCCTTTCTCAGTCAACGTCGCCAATTAACCGTGGGCCGTCTGACACGATGGGGAAGTCAAAGGACTCAAACCATCACCTAAGAGGGTGCTAGTGGTCCCACCATGCCCAAATTGCCAAGCATTTTTATTGAAGCTATCACTCGCTCAACCAATGCGGTAACATCAGGCCACCAAAGCAACACCTCAATGCATGCCAGGATTGAAGAGCTTACAGTGGTATTGCAATTAGTGGGGCAGCAGCACAGGGTCTCAACGAATGATGTATATTGAAACAATGTGTATGATGTATAGTACCCTGCACTTCCACCAAAATGAAACGGGCACAGGGATACGCTTGTAATGGGGGTATATTTGAACTACAAGAAGATTAGCCGGTGCAGCCCCAATGGCGAACCGTCAGCCTGTGTCCCACTGCTGCGCAGACTTAGTATATGTAGGAAAATGAACAGCCATCATTGTTGAAGCGGCCATTAATACTGAGAGAACTGATTAACTTATTTTGGGAACCTCAGGATGAGAACTGTGCACTGAAGCTTCGTGTACTGTGACAGTATCTCAAACTGCCGGGCACTCATGAAACTGTATGTACTACAAAATTTGTGAGCAGTGAATGTGATGCACTTTACAAACGTGTAACACCTTTGCTAGTGCAATAAGATCCTATTGCACCCCATGTTCAGTTGATTCCATTGACAGCTTGCAATGGTAAGCACAGGTTGGCAGCGCCTTTACGTGCACCGTCTTCCTCTGCACTAAGGCACAAGTCATTGAAAGGTAAAAGAGACACCTCTTAGGTCCCTTAATGTTTCCCTACATATAAAGGGAACTGGGCAGGGGGGCGCAGGCAGGATTTTGTCTTGAAACGTGTGTGCCTGCGTGCGTGTCTTTTTGGGGTACGGGGATTCGGTCCGATCGCGAGCCACCCTGCATATCCGTGGAACTTGCGCACGTCTTCCACGGCGCCGCGCCAATACCGTGGGTGGATGCACCGTCGTTGTTGGCGCTTGGCGTTTCACGCGCGGACCTCGAAGAAAAGAGACCGACTCCCGAGTTCTGTCGGATTCGAGAAAGAGCCGCCGAACGTGGAGAGCCGAGGGAGCCTTGACCCAGATCGCCGACGAGTATGCGACAACAGCGGGCAGAACCCTATGGCACGACGACGCCCGCGCAAGAAGACAATGCCCGGCGGCCGTCGTCGCCTCGCGGAACGACGCCGACGCCGCGATGGCAGCGCCCGAGGCGCGGCCACCGCACCAACATTCGCGCGCTACACGCCCCGCCAGAGATGGCGGCGGCACATTGTCTCGGTAGCCCACGGGGACGCACAATGGGCCGTATCATTTCGCCGCCTTGCGACGCGGAGCCACGAATTTCTCTGCAGTCGCTTTTCCTCGGCGGGTGTTGGAAGACCAGGCGGCTCCTTTGTGCGCGGGCACACAGCTGACACCGACCCGCCCCCACGGATAGTACTGCTCCGCAAGGCCCTCGAGCGCGCTGGAATTCGACGCAGAGCTCAAAAACGGCGCACGCATTGTGCGCGCCACAGTCGCGCTAGAGTGACGTACGGCCGACTGAAGCACGGCTATACTAATGGCCTGCGGGCGACCTTAAACAATGAGGGCCTCGAACTAACGAGACCGAAGCGGAGTGCGGGGAGGTCAAGACCGCCGGCGGAACCGGGGCGATACTGGGACAGTCCACCATTTCACTCCGCCGTCGAATAAGCGCAGCGCCCTCCTTTCGTTCGTCAACGGAACCTCGATCTCGGCCGACACGTTTGTTCCTCACAGGCCCGTCCCTAATGATGGCTCTGCTCGATTAGGTGGACCCGGCGTTTGGCCACGCCAATGACCGTTTACGAAATGCGATGATGCACTTGAAGGACCTGTGGCGTGCTAGTTGGATGTCGCGCGGCGCGGTATCGGGTTCTCCGCAGCCAACGGCAGCGAGCTTACTTGGAAATGGAGACGGACAAGAAGTCCTGCCTGGGCATCGCACTGGTACATATTGACAGACGACGAATGATGAAAAGCTGTGACCACTAAAAAACAAAACGAAGGAAGCTGAGCGATACGCAGTGGCTGTCAGTGTATCGCTTTAAAAGGAAATGAAAAGAGTTGTCCCACAGTTAAAAAGATAAAAAATCTGGGGTTGTCGTTGATGAAGTTCATCCTGAATCAGGCCACTATCTGCTTTGCGCTATCTTTACGGCAGCCTATAGCAACATCGGACATGTGCACGCCGATCCTCAAGTTCTAGCGAACCGCTTGCCGAACCGCAATCACGCAATCGTCTCCCGCTGTTTTATTCATTATCTGAAACACTGTTTACCTCTCAGCCGCTCGATCTTAATTTCTTACGAGTGGCCGTAGTTTTGTTTCCCCCCGTCCTGGGTTTCATCAATTCAAAAAGACAGAAAGAGTGCCTTCTTTGCCGGGATTCGAACCATATTCCATCAGAGCCAACGGCAGAAAATACTCATATTATCAGGCCACAGGCGCACGAACGAACGCAGCTCAACACAACGCACGCGTCACATCGCATGGCGCTCGCGCCTGCTTCGTCTTTCTTTCTAGCGTGGTCGATAGCGTTATGCGGCGTCGCCAGCACAGCCGTCAGTGGTAGCTAGTCCTCCAACATAGCGTGATGTAAATGGTCCAGGCCTAACCATCGATCCATCGGTTATGCGATGACGTCAGCGTAAGCGATCCACAACACGAGGATTCCAGAACATACAAGTGTAAGTTCACCCAGTCTTGGCGTTTCACACCAGTAGCTGTCATTCTGTCAACGACGCGTTCTCGGGAGGCGACGACTTTTAAAGCTGGCCAGACAGGCCAATACGCTATACGCGTCACAAGGAATGACGGGGCAGAACAGACGGCACATAAAATCACGCACACGACGCGTTGCCGAAGAAAAAAAAAACAAAAAAAACACAGAAGTGACAGGGCGTTAGCCACCGCCCAGCTCTAATAGTTCGCCTAATGACGGCACCAGAAAGCAAGGAAGAAAAAAAGAGCGGAGCGACCTCGTCATGCGTGCGACGTCGGCAGAGTTTTGCGAGCGACTAAAGACAGCTCGCGCCGGCCCTCCTCCCAGAACTTGGAAAACGGGGCGCTGGCCAACGCCGATGTTGCGATCGTACATGCCCACGCCCATGTGGCAAGAAAATTGCTCCGGCTCGGATGATAATTGCATAATGCGCGCCAGAAAGGAAAAGTGCCGCGCGAAGCGGGGACGCAGCCCAAAACGCTCAAGAGTAAACAGACACCACCACATGGCGCGCGATGCACGGTCCCGCGAAGTTGAGTAAGCAGCAAGTGGATGCTGCTGGCTGCGCATCACGCACGCAAGTCCCACATGTGCTTCTTCTGCCTCCCTGGCTGACCGATGTTCTATTTAAAGGTCACCCGAATTCTGAAGGTCACGTAGAGACGCACGGTCAAAGTACGGAGGCCGAGTACACCACATATGTCACCGGTTTACTGTGTGCGTCCACGCGTAATAAGATCTCAGGTGCCCGTGGTAACTTCGTCAGCGGAGATGGCGGTACACGCAGATGTCAACAGACAGCGGGGGAGCTGCGTTCCCGGATTATTCGGGCGTATCATCACAACCGTGAGAGAGGGAGAGAGGCGCCGCCCCAACCAAGAAGGTTCGAGAGTGGGCGAGAAGGTTCCCAATTGTATGTGTGCTTTGGGTCACGTGGCCCTACGGAACCTTCTAGTACCCTTTCCCAGGACTATATAAGCGGTCGGACACGGGCCGCGCAGGAGGGGCGAAGAAGAGACGAAGAGAGAGAAGAGCTGCAAGTAAAAAGAAGAAGCAAGAAGTCTGCGTGACTCAGAAGCCGAGCCAGCTGACAGGCCACCTGCAAGAAGACGCCGAATGTCTTGGTGAATAGGACTCTTTGTGTTTTGTTCATTGTTGCAGTGCATGAACTTGTTCGTGTTGGTTGGCCTTGTATAACTTTGCGACCCATCTGTGTTTTGAGTTGTGAAAGCCGTATTGTGTACGTTTGTGTGCCTGCCTAATTGATGAAAATATATTTGTTTTGTTTGACCACCCTTGGCTCTGACTCGGTCTCTGAACCACTGCTGGCGTTTTGCTAGTGTGCTAAACTCCCTGTAAACAACGCATGATCATTACCATGTTGCACTTGTTCCGCGGCGTCAGATCCTTCTTTCCTTCGTTTTTTCTTTTAATTCCGAGTTATGTACGAGCGGATATTTCGGGGAGGCGTCCATATTCGGCTGTGGGCTACGTGTCCACATCAGCTCTAGATCTGGTTTTTCAACGCAGAACAGTGAACTGTCTACAGAAAAATGATGGCTCACCGTCAGCACTCTACCAGAACCCGCGATAAACGACATTAAAGACGTGATGTTTTCCCCTTACGTCATTGATTGCGCTCGAAATAAGTCAAAGTTAGGGCCTGAAATGACAGGCGCTATGGCTACAGTACCTCTCATGCACGATTAATGTTTATCACCATCACTTCCCTTCAACGCACGCCGATTTCTCAGAGCTGGACTGCTTTCGAACTGCTTCCTGCGGAAACTATTGCCCAACGCACCGTGCGGCAGATACGTTAAACGTCGTCTTTTAGTAGGCCTTTTACGCGGCTTAGCGACGTCCTGTCTGATGGTTCGTCGCGGTTATACTTATAGATATGCAACGGAGGGCAATTAGGAAACGGCAAGCACCAGTGGCCTCCAGCAGCACGGGATCTCGCTCGCTCCCGTCGCCGGGCAGCATCCATCAAAGAGAACAGACCACGCAGCTGGCCGCCTCTTATCGGGCAAAAGCAGGGAGTAACGGCGACTCGGCGCTGAAGGACGGCAGCGCTATACGTTCGCCGCCGCGGCAGTCGCTGCAGCGCGAGGCGTTTTAGGTTGTTGGTACGCCGAGAACGCATTCACCCGAAGGGGTCCGGGCCCCGCCGTAAAGCTTTTGGCGAAGAGCTCGGGCAGCGGAGCGATCACGCGGACTGCTCCGAGCCCAGATGTTGCCATGTGGTGCCCTCTTCTCGCGTCGCTACAGATTCCGATAAGGGAGCGCGACAACTACGTGCGCTACATGCGCGCGACACGCCAGGCCACCCGACGGTGAAGGAAATACGAGACAGCTGAAGGGGACGCAGCGCGAGATGTTGCCACGCTCGCGCGCGATGAGCCCCAGAGATTCGAGCAGCTGCAGCGCATTCCACTTCCGTGGAGGACGTGATGATACCCAATAGCGGATTGCGAGTTTGCAGATGTGCGAGCCGTTAAAGGAAAGAAAGAAACGCAGTAACCTATTTACTGATGCAGCAAAAATAAAATAAAATGGCAAGGAAGTAAAACCGCCAAGGATTCATTTTTCATTCAAACGTACTCGATGCGGAAACATTAAAAACTTTACGAAGTATTCTTTATGATTGCAGCTTGTCAAACAGACGACCACGAACCTCACTGCGACTGGCCGTTGCAACATGAAAAGCTTGAACGGCCAGAACATGACGTCACGTGGTTAACTTTCGCGAGTCAACTCACCGTAAAGCCGTCCTCTTCCTTCCGTGCCTTCGCTCAAACACATGATGCTGCGCTCGGGTATAGGTCGACCGCGCTGTTTTGTTCTTGGTGGTTTCAAACGATTGTGCGTGCACCTGGCAACCGCTACATGTGTCTTTTCCCTGATGTGTTCGAACAATTCTCGTCGTTTACTGAAACGTACGCATCAGGCCCGCAGCCAGGAGCAGGTGCCCTAGCCCCACCTTCCCACCCCACCCCGAAATTTCGGTTTGGGGAAGTGTTAACATCAATCAATCAATCAATCAATCAATCAATCAATCAATCAATTCATATATGTAGTGCTAATAACGTAAAATTTAAGCCTATTAATAACGTTGGATAAAGCCACTTAATGTACATACTGCGATTTTTCCCGATATCTAAATAATGACAATAGATTTTTTTTTTTTTCGAAACGCCAAGCAACTCCACGCACCTGGAAGGAGATCTCATCGGGTGCCTGGGCTGCGTAGCTGCGCGTGACGTAGGCGGCGGCCACGGCGGGCGTGTTGATGGCCGACTCGTCCGTCACCAGCAGCCGGTGGCCGCGGTTGTCGAGCTCGAGCCAGTTGAGCACCGAGCCACAGCTCACCAGGTTGCCCACCAGGGACGAGAAGCGGCACAGGTAGTCCGACAGCAGCTCGCGAACAAGCACCTGTTGACCGAGGAAATAAGGCACGTTGACGATCCCAGATATGCGCCCAGAACTCAGGGGCCCGTGAGGCCCACTGCTGTGTCTTGGTTTTATCGTTGTATTAATAGTTGGCACAATTTCAAGCCGGACTGACACAACCGGGCAGGGCACATATTACACGGAGAGGTCGAACTCATTGCAAGGCAACAGAGGGGTTCAACATGGCGTATAGCCAGCCGCTGACGGATCCAGAGGGGACCCTCAAGACATTTGCAAAGAGCCATACAAGATCCACGCAGTGAACAGAATAAAAAAAGTACGTGCGTGGTTAACTATTCAATTCAATTCAATTCAATTCTTTATTTGCAGACGGGAAACATACAGAAATGCCAAAACTGTTTGGACCCATAGCCAAAGGCTAGTTGCGGGTCCAAAAACTAAATAAATAGGAGTTCCATGAACAAAAGATATATATATGACACATATACAGATAGCTGTCGTACATCATTAATTTGTGCAAGCGAAACAAAGGGAAAACGAAAGTATCGGTAAGTGCACGAAACACGGGTAAACAAGGCATATTGTTGCATTATTATAAAAGGTTAAAATATACATAGCTGATCTCGAAAACAAAATCAAATCACTGGTTGAGAACTATTGCCCCCCCCCCCCCCCCTCCCTCCCGTCCATTGCACACACGCTTTGGGAGGACGGCTGGGTGTCACAGTCCTGGGAGGGCCGCGCCCTTGAGGTTACCTGGATCCGCTCTTGCTTACAGCCTTATGACACTGTATGTGTCGAACCAAAGCGCAAGGAATTGTGTATAAATTCCAGCCACCTGTACCGGAGACAGAGCGACCCATCACGTTACGCTTTTCAAGGTTTCACAGCGAAGATGCTGCGACCTTGTTCGTCGCGATTTTTCGTGGCAGTATCGTGTTCACGAAGAAATGCGGACCGATCCCAGAGATCGCTCAATTACTGGGCCGACCCCCGAACCGGTGTGGCGCATGTTGTGGAACGGAGAACGACTGAACCAGTTCCACAAGCGGTTCATCTCCGAAGTTCATGCAAGCAGCGTTTTGCTAATACGGAGTGCTGACTGCACACTTATTTTACAGCAGCGGTGGTCGCGTAACTAAAGAGCGTCCGTACGCGGTTCGATTCCCATGCAGCGCCGCCGAGCACCAATCGGTTCTTCCAACAAAAGGATGCGGGGGGGGGGGGGGGGGTGCCCCAACCTGACGGTCGGTGACGCTAGTAATCTCGTGTTTCGAAGACGTGGCCTCCCCTTGCTACTCCCATTCCCGCAACGAAAATAAGCTCTCTCATATAAGATAAGCGACTTTCATCATGTCAAACCACTACCATCAGCACTTGTATCGGTGGCTTTCAGCACGCTTCAACGCACTTTCGCAAGGCTGCGATGGCGATCCATTATGCTATGTTTTTGTCTGCCGACGCTTCGTTAGTTGTACCGAGTCGGAGATCGTGACCTGACAGCGTCTTCAACTATAACGTGTTGGTCGAGCGGCGCTTGTACAGTTCAAGGGCTCTCACCACCACCTTGTGTACGACCCTATGAATCATTAAGGCTCCTCAGTCGTTCACTGCGAGTAACCTTCCTTGAATGCGTCCGTCCCACCTGCGCAGATGCTAACGGGCACATCTCGTCGCGCTCCGCATACGTCTTGCCCACTTATAACGCGCCCGTCGAGTCGTTGCGGATCGCGCGAAATGTTCAAGTGCCGCCTCCGCCAGAGCGCAAATTATACTTCAGTAATGACTCCACGGCGAATGTGCTCCTTTTTCCAAGAGAAAGGAAGGCCATGCAGACAGATACATTTTCTTTCTTTCTTTCTTTTTTCATCCGTCAGCCAATTTTCGCGTACACGAACGACGAGAACGATTCCCAGCACCTCGCGCTGCCTGGCCTCGTTTCACGAAAAGCAGCGCTCGTAGCACGTGGACTCGCATTTTCTAATTGCAGCGCCTGGAACGGGCGTCTGAATGGTCAATGTTCTGGTGAAGTAAAATGAGCGCACCTTCATTTCTAAATTTTACTGCCTCCTTAAAAAAGAAAAAATCTGATGAGTCACTAAGCAACGTCGTAAAACACACATACCTCTCATACGAGGTGTGTGTGCTTTACATACATCCACGCAAATGCAATGCGAAACGCATGCAGCCCACGAAACGCAAATCCTCCAAAAAAAAAAAAAAACATCCTCGCTAGAATTAAATTCTGTTGTGGTGCCGTAAGGTCGATCTTGAAGAAACCTCAAGTCAATCTATCAGCACTAACAATGCGATATTCCGGTTCATTATACAACTGCCCGGTAGGTCCAGAGAGGTGCTCGCACGGACAGTCGTGCTCGGTTTGCAGCAAACGCTTTCCCATCATGACATACATTATGGCACCTCGTATGGTACGCTGGCGCCTGTCTCGGTCTCATGGAAAGTGCGATGCAGCGCGACGCTTTTACAGCCACAAATACAGGCACACAATAAAACTGGAGGAATCAATTGTGTTTCCAGGACTCGGTGCCCGCCTTTATAGCCCCAGGTCTCGTTCAGTTTTACGGGGGCGAGTTCGCTCCGTAAAGTTCCTTATCCTCGTGCGAGCCCGCAGTCTCACACAATCGCCGATAATCTATATAGTGTATGCTGCGCCATTTAGAAATAACGCATGTATGGCCGACTGGGCGTTTCGAGTGCTTTCGCCATTTCCTGGATGGGAATATATACGCGCGGATGTCAGACGACGACGACCTGGGGAGTCTGTTGTCGAATGCTACAGCACCCCGTCGGTCGCAGTCGCCAGGAATAACTGCCGCGGGCCTCCCGCGCTCGTCCTGGGAACGCCGTGCGGGATAGCTCGGCGCACACGCAAATACACAGTCCCATTTCGGGCAGGGTGCCGCAGCGGGCGCGCGCAGCTCGTACGCGAGACCATATATACGAGACACGCATTTGCTTGCATGCACGAACCGCGCCGAGAAGCGAAACCGTTGGAAACAGGAAGCAACTGCCGCGAGAAGGCTTGCTATGTACGCGTTTACGCCGAACTCGGCTTCGTTTGCTTTGCTTTCTTCCTATACGCAGGCACGTGTGACAGCGACAACTGTGTACACGTGGGTAATCGGGACACCGAATTTATATGCAAATTGCGGGGCGTCGCTATGCTACCGATGTCCTCTGCGCGGTGGCAACGCCTTCCACGAGAAAAAGCAAGTCTGCATATTTTAGCCGCTTCGTATATGTACTGCCGGTAGTGTACAGAAGTGAGGTTTACGAAACGCACCTAATGACGCCGGAACATTGTGTGTGTGTTGTGGGGTTTAACGTCCCAAAACCAGCTCTGATTATGAGAGACGCCGTAGTGGAGGGCTCCGGAAATTTCGACCACCTGGGGTTCTTTAACGTGCACTGACATCGCACAGCACACGGGCCTCGACATTTCGCCTCCATCGAAATGCAGCCGCCGCAGCCGGGATTCGATCCCGCGAACCTCGGATCAGCAGCCGAGTACCATAGCCACTAGACCACCGTGGCGGGGCACCGGAACATTCAAACCGATCGAAACGGTTGAAGCTGAACGAACTAGCGATGGTCGTAATGAATAAGCGAAAAGCGTGAAAAGCGGCAGATTGAGCGGTGTGTCGGTCAGCGAAAGAAAAAAAAAAAAGAATCTTGTCTTCTCTTCTTCTTTTTTTTTTTTTTTTGAACTTCTCTATTTGCGGACGTGGTTGACGAAGTAATTGAGTACATCACAGCAGAGACGCAGACAATACACAAGCTGACAATCTATAGATATTCTGTCGAATAACACTCAACGTGGCTGCTGGCGCTCTGCCTCCATACGTATAAGCGAAACGAAGCCGCTAAAATTGAATACGGGAGTCCAAAACAACGACTTGTGTCCACTGTCTTACGCGCTCCCGCACCGCGAGTCTAGAAAAAGCGCGCAGTTCACGATCCTCGGGCCGTGCGGTATAAGATCAACAAGCTTTCTGAAAGACGAACATCGTAAAGAACGTCACGGTGGGCTGCGCGCATAGCTCGGATGCCTCGACTATAGTTACCGAACACAGCGCGGACTTATGCGGTCACGCGAACCGAACTGCTCGTCTGGCAAGGTGCGATAAACATTCCTGCCAATATAACGCTCCCTCATATAGTCTATAGGGGTGAACGCGTCGGCCGCGTGATCCAGCGCATACGACGCACGTTATTTTCGTGCCGTATACTCAAACACAGCCTCTTGATGAATGCCACGCATGCTCCGTGCGGAAAGCTTCACGAAGGGGATCGCTCCGCCGCGGCCTCCGAAAGAGCGCGTCGTACAAATCGTGAATTCCCGAGTCGACACGCGAAGACGGCGGGACCCGCTAGGGTCGGGTGAAAAAGACTTAAGCGGTACGGAAAGAGAAATATAGCGGGTCAGTATACACGCAGCGTTGACGAGAGGCGATGAAGGAAATTCGGCTATTTCGGTGCCGAGGTAATATAAGGTGCGCAGCGAGCTCCCGCGGGAATTGTTTCCACGAATGGCACCGTTTGTACAGTTGGAGCGGTGTCAAGTGTATAATATAGATACGCGCTCTCTTTCCGTTCCCATTCGTGCGTACGCAAAGTTTCCTCTCGCCACAAAGGTAGAGGTCAATAATACCACGAAAGTCGAGAAATGGGAAACGAAAAGAAACGAAGGGACCTCTGTCGTACACATAGATTCAATCTAAAATGATACAGGAAGGGGGGGGGGAAAGGAAAGAGAAAGAAAATGCAGCAGAAACCCGCAGTAATGCGACACGAACGTTGATGCAACTTAATTTTCTCGCGACGCGGTCCAAGGAAAGTTTAATCAGAGCTACTCGCTATCTCACCGACGTCCGTATACACGTCCGGCCTTTTTTCCGCGTGCCATCTCCGTAAAAGGAAGGAACGGGGGAATGAAGCGAAGAAACCGAAGCAAGGAAAGAAGGATGGGCGATCTAATGGAGAAAACGGGGCGGGAGAAAGCGAGGAAAATGATGGGAAAAAGAAAAGAAGACGCCCATTTCCGTGGCGGAAGTCTCCATCAGCGCGGCACCTTTGACCGACGCAAGAGAGGCCCTCAAGACAACACAAGACGCGGCTGACCGTTTGGTGATCGCTTTTCAAAAGGGGGAGGAAAAAAGAAAAAACCCGCAAAAATGGGGGAGAGGGTGCTTAGAGTGAGCGAGAGAGAGCAAGAAGATGAAGTTTCACGGAAGCGTTCGAGTCCGTAGATGCAGCAGCTGCGCGCGGCAGCTTTGCCGGGTTCGACACCATCAAGCCCCGAGAGCCACCTGGCCGTAAACAGCAACGGCCGCTCGCGGAAGGAACAGCAGCATGACCGCGGCCGCCCGACCACGCACGTCGCAGTGATCGTCCATGCACGCACGATGTAGATATATCCAACGTTTATCGACGTTGGATATATCTATATAGCCGACCGTGACTCGCGGGAGGGGAAAACCCGCCACCACAGTTGCACGAGTATTGAATTGCCGTACGTGGAAACGCCCAATGACGCACGCTCGCTCATTCTCCATTGTCGCGCCAAGCGCGCGCATTCATTGTATAACGGCTCCTATGCTATCGGTTAAATGAGACCTCAACATTCGTGCAAACAGAAACGAGCGACGCGCTTGCACGTCAACAGCAGTGCAGCGCTGAAAGAACGTCGACGCCGTAGGCATTCGTCGTAACGAATTCAGCCACTGCGGAACCGTTTTGAGCCAACCAGAGCAACAGCAATTGACACCTAAGACTAATAGAGCCGGCAACCTGGCGAATTAAGCGATACGGATGACTTTGATAACGCTCGAAGTAATGCGTCCCCGTATACGATTTCGATGCGTCGGCAAGCTTGAAGCTGCGACTCAAACTATTTTTCCGGTTGGCACGAATGCAGCGGTTAGTTACATTGGTAGGTATAGAGTTCTGAGAATCCCGTCCTAGATTCAAGTGATCTGCTTAAGGTGTGTAATTAATTCTTTATCTGCGACAGGCCAGGTGGTGGCCTGTTGTAGCGATACCACATCGCGTGCTTTCAGCCGCTTGGTCTCACTTTGTTTCAATGAAAAAGCACTTCGTGACAGGTACTCTCTACGTCTAGACAATTAATCATACTGACGATTTGCAACAAAGTGTAGGCTGCGTTTTCTTTGATTTCCGGAAATCATTCGGTGCAATAATGCATAGTGTCCTGCTCCACCAAACTGAAAGCTTATAATTTGGATGATAAAGTATTAAACTGGATCGCCGAATATTTGTCATTGCGGAGATAGGCTGCTGTTCTGAACGGTACATCTTCACAATATGCACCGGTAACATCAGGAGTTCCCGAGGGCACCGATTTGGGACCACTATTGTTTTCATTTATTATATATCAATGGTATTTAATTTGGTATAAACTCCTCATTCAGTATGTTTTACAGAGTAGTGGATACCATTCACTACTCACAAGTCCTGCACGTTGATATAACCACTATAGCACAATGTAGTGATCGCTGGCACAGGTCATTTAATGTAAAGCCGTTCACGTAATCTCCGCGAGAAAACGCGCTAATCGTTCATCACAGGTGTAGAATTCATGATTTTACTCTAAAGATCAAGGATCAAGGAACAGCTCGGGATCTTTCTTTCTTTTGACCTATGACGTAACAAGCATGTTAACTACACTGCGAATAAAGCAGCGTCAGTTTTCGGATTCTTGAGGCAGTATTTAAGTCATTTAGCGGATCACCTGAAGCATTGATGTGTCTGAAGGCTCAGCTGTATTTCACTCATGCGTGCTCTGGGCCCCGCATACACCGGCAGCTCATAAACAAATGAAAAAAGATACAGAATAGGGCAGTAAGATTTGTTCTCGGTAACTATAGCCGGTAATTTAACATGACAAAGTAAGCATAAACATAAATGACAGGACTTGAAGGACTACAGAGAAGACACACAAGACAAAATTTTTACGACGTCTATTATTATAAAACGTGGATAAACCACGCACAAATGTATACTGGCACCACTATCATCAGCCTTTTTTACGCCCACTGCAAGACGAAGGCCACTCCCAACAGTTTCAAATTTGTCCTGTCCTGAACGAGTTGGTTCCACTCTATGCCTGCGAATCTTCTAATTTCATGGCTCCAGTTAACTTTCTGCCCACCTCTGCTGCGTTTTCCTTCCCTTGGTGTCCATTCTGCCGTTCTTACTGTCCATCTGTTATCTGTCCTCCGCATGACATGTCCTGCCCAGGTTCACTTCTTTTAACTGATATAAGAGTATCAGCTACTTCAGCCTGTTCCCCGATCAATTGCGCTCATTTTCTATCCCTTAGCGTTACATCCGTCATTTTTCTTTCCATTGCACGCTGTGTGCTCCTTAATTTCATCTCGAGTTTTCTCGTTATCCTCCAGGTTCCTGCAGCGCGCATTAATTAGTACCAGGACAATGCAGTGATTACATACTTTTCGCTTTAGAGACAGCGGCAGCTTGCCAGTCATGATTTGAGAATGTCTTCCTATATGCGCTCCAGCCCATCCTTATTCTACGGATTTCCCCCTGTTTTATAGAAAATTGCACTACATATCGCAGTGGCTGGACCGTTGCTTAAAGGTAAGGGAATTTTATCGTGTGTGCAACGTATTTCGTTAGAAGTGTTCGAGAGTGCAATAGTCTCCACATAGAATTGTAAGCACATGTCTTTTTTTTTTTTTTCCAAGCAATGCAAAAATTTCTTCGCGTGTTCGGTTGAAAATGCAACCACCTTTCTGTAATGCCCCAAGGGGCGATGCAGGTAAATGAATGAATGAATGAATGAATGAATGAATGAATGAATGAATGAATGAATGAATGACAGTTTCAGGGAGCCATTACAACGCATTCACCGTATAGTTACAGGAAAACGCCGTGCGGAGGGAACTCAAAGCAAGCAACTTCACAGGTGCCGCTAAGGCGCAACAACCTTTCACTACTGCTACTCCTTGTGGCGTGCAACGCGATAGCGGCAATAAATGTACGTCATACAAAAGGCTTCCTTTTAACGGCCATGCTGGAAAGCAATAAAAGCCCGGCACCGCGCAATATACCGCCACAGGAGCAATTCTCCAGTCCACGGGCACATGTACGGAGCCAGGCACTTCTGTAAATAGGCCCGGCTCCACTTTTCCTATAAGGTGTACAAGTGGTAGAAGTGATACTCGCACATCTGCAAGAGTACGCAGCGCGGGCTACCGCCACTCAAAGTAAATAAGGCCACATTTGCCCACACTGGTTCACTCATGTGCGCTCTTATACTAGATATTTTACTAGCTGTAATTGTTGCTTAACATCAGCAGATATAATTAGTGCCGGCAGCTCGCTGTCAGCTCAAGTCCGCATGCGTGTGAGGCCTCTATACCACGTCGTCCTAACCGCCCGCCGCTGTTCCTCCGCGAGGCTGCAAATATAGTTCATACTCCAAACTTCCGCCAAAATGAAGCGATGACTGCATAAATAAAACTATGAGTGAAACGGTTTCATTCGTTTGTCAGCGTGAAACCTGGAAAGCCTAATTCTTTAATGAACTGAAAGCCAGGATGATCCGCGACGACATTTCGAAAATGCTGTACGATGTTGACTTCGTTTGCTTCAGTGATTGGCTGGCGACGTAACACTTACCAAAGCAGCTTATCTGCATTTGTCGCAACTGATTTCTTTTCTTCTTTAAACTCTATCCTACTACAGCATCGTGCGTATAACAAACCCTCATTCACGGAGGGAGGTGCCACATGCCAACACGTACGAAAGAAGGCGGCATGCCGAGAAGGGAGCGGCCGACGACGATCGACTGCGCGCCGAGCGCGTATAAGGCACTCGAGCTGCGAGCGATTAAAGAAAACAAAGCAACAGCTCTTGAATGTTATACGAGCACGGCGCACGCGCCCCGTACAAAGGAGGCGCACTCGTGCGGTGATACATAATGATGCGTACAACTTCCGATCTGCTACGCAATCACGTGCGAATCACGTGCTCGGCGGGGCAGCTGGCCGGCAACGCGCGGTCGGGGTCGGCGAGGAAAGGCTTACAAGCGTACACACAAATTACAGGAAGGAGAGATAGAGCACGGTGCCAGTAGGGTAGTGTGACCAAGCGGCGGCTGGTACGGATTCCGAGTATATAGCGAAACATGTATACTCTTTCAATCGCGTCCTCGCACTGGTATATACAGATAACGGAAGCGCGGATTTACGGGGCGGTTCCGCTTTTTACAGCGAGGCTTTACGGCCAACGCAACCGCGGTGGTCTCGCTCAGACGCGACCCGTTACAGCTGACCTCGCCAGGATTTCGCACTTGGAACGACCGTCGGTCGAGTGGTGCCGAGAAGCTCCCTTCTCGGCGAGCGAATTGACACGCTACCTGCACACGAAATGGCGCGGCGCTACACCTATAACCACACTTTCAACCGAGTGATGCATTCGAGTGTACAATAAGCGGGAAGCATTTTCCTTATAGTGGCGATATATTTGCAGTTCGATATCTCTTTTCCGAGAGTATAGATGTCGAACTAATTGGATAAAACGCTGTAGCAACAACGGCACGGTACTTCCTTCTGTGCATTATATTTTTAAAAAGCCTGACGTAATGCATTACGATAGAGACACCACCCACAAACAGCTGACAGTATGTTTCTCGGAACTGTATACACGTGCGCTCGTTTCTGCCTTCATCGCCGAGGGATTGGTAATGTTTTGTGAAGCGATTATAAAACACACACACACACACACACACACACACACACACACACACACACACACACACACACACACACACACACACACACACACACATTCGCGTTCCTGCAATCGCAAGTCGACTGCGGCACGGACCACGCGGTATGCATGAAGTAATGCGAGCTGGCAGGTCATAATAGCTGAGCAAGGATGCGCGTTCGATCTGCAGAGTCCGTATTCCGGTACGGGCGAATAATAATAATAATAATAATAATAATAATAATAATAATAATAATAATAATAATAATAATAATAATAATAATAAGCTATAAAGTGTACGCGACGTCGTAAATGAACTCCGGGCATTCACTGGAGTCCTCTATGACGACGTCTCCCATGACACGCACTGTGTGTAACGGGACATTAATGGGACACCAAAGCGAAAAACGATATTTCCCAAAGTACAGGAGGTCACCTTTTCACGTTACTAAGGGCACCACTGGTAAGTTAGAAAATGCGCAAAACGAAAATACAACTGGCGACGCCTGCTCGGAGGTTCCTGCACTAATAGGTGACACGTCATAATCTTTTGAGAGCGTCCATTAAGCCTACATAATAGTTTATGGGTAAAGGCGCTCTAAGGAACATATAGAGACTTAACATGGAGTGTTTCCAACAATTTGACAGAACCAATCTGACGAGAATATGAGAAAAAAAAAAAAAGCGGTTCGTCACGTGATCTCCTCAATGTTTCGGGGCGGAATTCAAATGTAGAACTTTAACCTCGGTTTTCTCTTCTAATATTGATGATAAAATTACGTAATTATTGAGAATACGGTTCCCGCAGAATAATTCGTCATTCTAAACCACTTCGTTGCTTCACTTTTAGTGCCCCTCGGAGCAAGGCATTTTAAATTTCTTCTTTGGAATGTCAAGTACCACGCAAGCAAGACACGCAGCCTGAATTCAACGCGTCATCGGGCGCGACACCATGCGATAGTTTCACGCGGCACATCAACAGCAAAGCACCATGCGCTCACTCCATCCTGTGCGCCCTTCTTCTCTATCGCCTACGCACAAAAACAGGTAGTATCGAGAACAACACCGAAACAAGGCTCCGCGGCATTCGCGAGGCCGGGGGCAGGAATGGGACGTATACGGCCGTGCTACATCTCGTGGCGCGCGAGCCACTGAACCAGGAAGGCCAGGCGGCGAGCGAGAAAAAGAAAGAGGAGTCCCGCTCCTCTTCACTGCCGTAGGAACGAGAGATTAATTCTCAGTGTGCCAACGCCGCGCCCGACTGCTGCCGCGGAACCGAAATTTCGCCCTGACCTCGAATACGCAGATGGTGCGCGGCCGCCTTGACCGACCACAGCCGTGAAGCAAGAGCACAAGTGGTCGTGATGGCGTTATTTCGACGCGCAAGGGAGGTGTGAAAAAGACACTCGTATTCCATCTTCGGAGCACCATGGGATAACGTCCAAACATCGCCATTTCGGTTATTTGAATTCCACGAGATCGGAAGGGAGCGCTCGATCATTCAATTACTCACTACGCGGTAATCAGGCGCGACCCGAACACGGGTAGGTCAGAGGACTCGAGAATGAAGGAAAACACCGATAGTGGGAGCTGTAGGAGAGTTGTTCTAGAACACTGCTCACAAAGTGGAAGCTTCGTATGAAGTCGACATGAGCGGGTCGAGTTAAAAAGTTAGTTCGACCTTGTTCGGCGAAAGCTGGGTGAGTGAACCGAGCACTTGTGGGTATAGGTTGACCAAACTCACGTCGACTCTGGGCCAGCCAGGCGAGCTAGCGTTTACATGAACCTGGGTGCCCGGTTTTTAACTGCTTCGACTGACTCCGGTGAACGTTTCTATTTGAGACGGCTTCGCAGGTACGCAACACGTATAGCTTCAGTCGTATTCAACAGAAGGCAAATGCAGACAAACAGTGGCAGCAGCATGAAAGGGCACATGCTGCCCGTCAATGCAGTATGAAGTCTCGAACTGTATCGACATTTCCTGATCGCAAAAACACTACGACAAAGACGAAGCAACGCAAGAGTGCTTACTAAGAACTGGTTTGTTGCAAGCCGGCTCACTAGTAATGTGTCGAATTAAATTTCCGTCAAAGTGGTCACATGCATACTGATGGAGATCGTTTACGAAAATACGCGAGTACTCACATTTATATGGCAAATGAGTTATGCGGAAACCTGCAAGGTGGAGTAACGTTTATGAAAGGGAAAATTAGCATCCGCTTGTTTTGTAGCACAAGGCTATAAGGAAATCCATACGGATTTCTCAGAAATGAACGCTTCCGAGTTAGCGAAAAATTCGTCCTGGTCTGGGGTTCGAACTCGGGACCAACGCCTGTCCGGGGCGCTCGCTCTGCCAATTGAGCTAACCGGGAAGCTAGCGATTGACAGCGCGAGGGCGAATCCATTGACAACTCGAAGCATATGGGCGTGAATGCAATGCTTTCATTTCTGAGAAATCCGTATGGATTTCCTTGTAGCCTTGTGCTACAAAACTGGTGGATGCTTACTTTCCCTTGCATTCAGTACTCACATTAAGTTCCACATCAAATTCGTGCGAGTTCCACAAGGGCGTCGCACCGTTCCAGCACAGTACGGTGGGACGCCGTAGAAAACCGAAACAGCTTTTCGCTGTAGTTCATGACAGAAAGGTGAAATGAGTGAGGAAATTCCATTGTCTAATCAAGAACAAGCCCCGAAGCTATAGCTATCAGTGAGCATTCGTATAGTGCCTGTGGACGTCATTCAAATGTATCAAAGTCGAACAGAAGCAGCCAAGCGTGCAGGTGGCGACACAGCGTTCGGCCGCAAACTTCCGCAGGACGTTCGAGGGTCATATACAGCTATAAAGCGTTTCCGCGTTAAAAATTACGAGGCGGGCGAGAGGCCCGAGCAAGTGCGACCACACGGTCGGCAAACAAAACCTTCAGCGGCGGCCCCAATGCGTGCCAGGCGCTGTCCGGAACCAAGCGACCGCCGCCAGCTGCGAAACACCACAACTGTCGTTTCGTAATAGAGACGCCACCCAGAAGAGGTGGTGCCACGACCTATTATTCTATGTGCGTGGGTGGTTGGCTGCGCGCAGTCGTCGAATGACCACTACGTGTGCACCAGAATAGTGCAGGTCACCGGGGTGGATTTACAAGCAGAGAGATAGAGAATCCCCATTTGTTTTGTCCACCCTTAAAGGCGTCCACACATTAGGCTAGATGGAGAGGGCGGGCTACAGGCGAAGACACGAGACAGCGGCAGGTGATATATGTATACACAGTGCACAAAAAGTTGCGAAACTTGCTTTTTCCGAGAAACGGAAGTTTGTTCTTCTGCTGTTCACTGAACTACAGTTGACTGAAATTTTGATCTCGAGGTCGCAAGCGTCCACAGGCTTCCCTGAACTCAATATATGAGCATATTGCGTAAACGTCTTAAGATAACTGTATACTTGAAGGCGCGTATGCCTCAACGGACCACTCCGTCGATTTCTCTGTCATGGTGAAAACGACGTCCCAGCTACGTCGGGCAAACTAATTGTAGAAAAAAAAAAGTGCAGGGGTAAACGAAGGGGGGCCAAACGTTTTGTTAGCGGTCGCCTCGTGCTAACCAACAAATCTCGTTAGTTGTCAATGATCTCCATAACTAGCAAAAAAAAAAAAAAAAGAACGGTGCGACGAGAGCGAGCGCTGCTGTTGTGCGCATGAGACACGTGCGCTCGTTCGTTTCTGATCTTACTGCGCCATTCGCGCCACAAATGTGAAACGCAGGAAGCAAATGATGCAGAGGGGTTTTTAGTACGGTGCTTTAGAATTCGACGTATAAATCAGTGTCAACATGTCCACAATGACGCAATGGATTATTATCGCTAATTAAGTAAGTGCCGACAAACAATAAATTAACTGATACGCGCGAGGCGACCATTAACAACACACTAGGTTGCGTCTTTCGATCTCACTACACTTTCTTTTAATTAGATTACGCGGGCTAGTTGGGACACGCTGCACAAGGTTACATACAAAAAAAAGAAAAAAAAATGAAAGGAGGCTCAAGCTACAAGAAGCGAAGCTTCGTCACGCTCAACAACGAACGCGAAACTATCACTATACGCAATGCCAAAAAATTATGCTTTCATTCATAATGTGAGCTGGTCCCCAATAACGTTTTGGCATACGGAAACGTTATTCTCACAGCAGTTCAACGAATCATTTTTATTGTTTTTGGAAGCGACCACACAAGCTGCAGTCCAACGCTTTTCTTCAGCGATTACAGCGATGATTTCCTATATGGTGACAGCGGCAACAACAAAACAGTGGTGTATCCCATAGAATTATGTTCACTTCCGAACAAAAGGTGCCCTTGCGTATAAGGGGCAGTTTTTGCAGTTAAAGGCGCGACTTCACATCGTCATCGCCCTTATCCCTCCAGCAGGTTGGTCGCCGGGACTAGGCACTCCGTCAACGTCGATGTGTAAAATGAAATTAGCTTAACAAAGCACGGCCCGAGGCAACCGTATCTGCTCTCCGAATGCCCATCTGGTCTCCCTTCCAAGCAGTGAGAGATCTGAACGGCACTAAGTATATTCAGCAGACAGTGCAGGGCCCCGAGAGCCGAAGCACTGACCGGCACTAAGGCTCTCTCACATCAGCCCTATAGGGCTCACGTATTTGGCCTGACATGGCCGGTCACGCCTGAGCGGTTCGGCGAACGGTAATGCCGGCCAGTCGCTGCACAAATCCGTTCGCGTACGACCTAACGGAAAGGCTTGAGAAAGATAAGAGCTGGCATCGGCTAATCCTGACAGCCGGCGAAACTGCTAAAAATGGCATCTGTTATGGGTTATAACAAAAAAAGAGCTATACAGCCGACTTGGCGGCTTAACAAAACGGTTATTTCTGTGCACCCGGCTCCTCCCGTTCCTCGACGCGGGGCCTCAGAGACTCCGGCCGGATAATTGGCACGTCCGTATATATATACACTGTGGTGCGGCTTAACACACGCCGATCGGAATCGATCGGGGAGCTATAACACGCGGAGAGAGCGGCGTCGAAGCAGGCCTGGGGATAATCAAGATTGAGTGGGGGCACGTCGCGCACGGAAATCCGCGGCGTGTCTCGCGAAAAAAGCTGTACGAGGGACGTATAGGCACCGATATTTAAGAAGGCATTGTACGGACAAGCTCTAATGTTAACGAAAGCATTTCTTAAAAACCACATTTCGTTGACACCTTGATTAGATCAACCGAACGCCAAATTTTCACATCGCGTGTTTCTTGCGGGAACCCCAAGGTCGCTGTGCAACTAATAGCGTTAATTCTTCCCGTCCTGTGTTTTTAGTAACGTCACATCAAAAATGCAAGTCTTGCGGTAATTTAAAGTAGAAAGTACCCATTTCATTTTTTAAAAAAGAAAATAATCTAGGTCGGGTGGAAACTTCGACATCCACGACGTCGTGGCTCTGGCGAAGTGCTGAGGGAAGTTTAAGGGAGACGCCAGCTGGTTCACTGTATTCACTTTGACGATAGCATCTCATAAAAGGTTTCGCCCCAGTTATGCCAAGCAGCATCAGCCTGCACACACTGCGCGACTCTTCATTCTTCAAATTACTTTCGCACGTCAACAAGGTTTATTCGGAATAGCAAGCTCACGTAAAGGCCGCACCGCGTATCGCCGCCGTTCAGCACAAAATTTCTCTGACTTACGTATGTCTGACAGGCATACTATCGATCGAGAGCTGCAGCCTAAGAAGCGCGCTATACGGTATGTGCGCCTGGCTGATTAGTTCGTGCGTTCGATCACCGTTCACGGCGGCAGCATTGCGGTGGAAAGGGAAATGCAGAAACACTCATGTACTTACGTAATGGTGAATTTTAGGTAAGCCCATATACCAAACACCCGTCGGTGGTTTAACTTCCCTAGACTCTTCCATATGCAGCCGTGCCCGACCTACAGGCAGCTTCACAACATTAAAATCACGACTTATTTTGGTGAGAAAGCGCAAAGTACTGCCGTAGGGTTACATGACTCACCATCACTGGATATACTGAGGCAGGTGCGTGTCATTAACGCCTAAATATAAACGTGGGTGTACCAACGCCCTATACAAACAAAGTGTAAAAGTGACACCAGTTGTGTTGCGTTATAGCAACCGGTTAAACACACGATATAGATTCCTAACCGCTGCATCATTCTATGTAGCAAGATGGCGAGTCCTGCTGCTATGCACGCGCAGCACCGACGCCCGTCCGTCGGGCTGCCCCCTTCGCGAGTCGATACACGTGTCCATTTCCCTAAACAAACCCGTTCGGCCGGCGAGAGACGTTTCCCCACAATGCTCGGCCCGGCACGCGGAAGCGCGCGCCCGCTCGAAACATCGCTCATTCGTACAAATGCGTTCGGCCGCCGACACGCTAGGAAAACAAGCGGGCGCGTGCGCGTCAGCCCTCAGATGAAGAAAGATACCACGCTGCCCCGAAGTGTGTGTGTGTGTGTGTGTGTAGTACACGCAAGAGGAGGAATGTCCGCGTTTCATCGATCAAGTCGGCATTACTTCCTGCCTCCCCGGTTGAGATGACAATACTTAAAAGAGCGCTTTCAGCTGCATGCCGCATTACATAGCTGCGGCTTAAACGTTCGGACACACCGTCGGTCTCGGTCATCCGGCGTGCGGAAGCAATGTATAATCGCCCGTGCTCAGTCATATACCGTCGGTGTACCGGCTCCGGGCAGCCAAGTCGAGCGGCGAAAGGAAGCGGTATGCAGTCGTGAGCCGATCGGGCAGGCGACCGAGACGCGCCTCCTCATCGAATGCTCCAGCGCCCGACACCATGTGGGCGGAAGTATCGCGCATGAATAGGAACGCGTAATGGATCTTAACCATTCGTCCGCCGCGGTGGTTTAGTGGTTATGGTGCTTGACCGCGGATCCAAGGGACGCGAGTTCGATCCTAGCCGCAGAGGTCGCGTTTTCGATGGAGACTAATATATGTACTGTGCGCTGCCAGTGCACTAAAGAGAACCCCAGGCGGTCGAAGTTTCCGGCAGCCCTCCACTACGGCTTCTCTCTCCCTTCTACTCTTTCATTCCCTTTCCCCCACCATCACGGACGCTGAGCCGTGCTTCCGATACGGGCTGCAGAAATTAGCGCTCTTTCCTTAGCCGAACCACAACTATTATTATTAGTCCTCTTTGTCCTAGGACAAGGGTCTCAATTAAGCGGCACGTCCCCGCACATGACTGTCTTCGTCTTGTCAGAATTGGCGTCCAGGTTACTGTCATTCAGGAGACGGGTGCTGTTATGTTTCTTGAATGCTGACTTCAAATACCCTTCAGAAATTACCTATATATATGAGGTGTAGGAAACGTCTCAAATCCTTGAAACAGCGACGTTACCTAACATTTTGTTCAAACTATCCCCTCACCACTCCCGCTCCAACCTTCTTCA
Organism: Hyalomma asiaticum; assembly: GCA_013339685.2. NCBI lineage: Eukaryota > Metazoa > Arthropoda > Arachnida > Ixodida > Ixodidae > Hyalomma > Hyalomma asiaticum. Next base: position 12,625,354 of record CM023485.1, on the reverse strand, counting down.
ATGTCTCGGCCTTTAAAGGACTAGATTTCGTCGCAGCGGCCCGCTAGCTGGGGTGAGTTTGTCTTTGGGACCACTGGCCTAAGACATTTAACTGGCGCAAGTCGATCATGCAAACAGTCTCAGCAAAAAGCGCCCCGGACCTTTGCGTCCAAGGGCGCACGCAAGAAGGGTACACGTACACGTTACGCCAGTGTTTTCGATGAGACTTCTGTTGCACCAGCTATATGCAGGTGGGTCAGGCAATTATATATATGGGAACGCTAAGTCTGGGTGACCTGCACTTATAATCATAAAGTCCTATAGCAGCGTTATCTGTAAAGCGGTCTATTTTGTGCGCTCAAGGCCTAATTACGACGAAGCGTTAACATTTCGGTAGTTTGTCATGTACGACACAAACAGCCAATTTTAATGAGGTCTTCTAACTTCCGAAAGCAAATGACTTCGCGGAAATTGGCGCAGTGCTTCGAATGCAACGGTGCCATGTGCCAGTAACGCCGGTATGGGCGTTTGTTTATTGCAGGAAAATCTTTAGCGGGCGTTATGGACCACTCTATGGATAGCACTGTTATACGGCTCTACGAATATAAGTTTGCCTGGTGCAGTTCCAACAGCAAAAATTTCACCGGAAACACTGGAATAACGTGGCCGTATCCCTTCCGAGCCGCTATTATAGCACGGCGAGAACTCCCGTCATAAACGCTCCAATATGCGATATGAAGCTGCACTCTTCAGACTTGCGTGTTTTTAGTAAATCCTAAATAAACCACCTGAGAAAGTATACCACGAGAGAAGAGCTCTACACAAACGCGCCCTGACGTGCCTATAAACCCTGTGACGCCCCACAAGCGCTTTGTGTCAGCCGTGCCCAGCACAGCACGAGTCACCTAGTCGGCATCATGCAAATGAGGAACAGGGTTTCACGACACAGCGTCGCGCCATATCCAAAAAGAAACAACGGCCGTAGGCGTTCATCTTTTTTTCCCTTGTTCAAGCGCGCCATCTGTCCAACGATCACGCGTCGCAGTTAGCCGCGCAACAGAAGCCAGCTCCTCGAGCGACGACGCCATGGCGGGAATTGCCGGCGTGTATCATATCTCGAGTCCACTCGGAACACCTGGTGCAACGAGCACGCGCAACGCAAACAGGGGAGCCGCCGCCGCCGCGGAACGCACCCATCTCAGCCAACCCTGCCATTATACCGCATCCCGACACGTATACATATTCTTCCGGGGTCACCCAACCGCCCGAGGAGAGCCAGCCAGCTAGGCGCGGCTGTTGGTTCAGCGGTGCCGGTCGCAGGAACAAAAGAACCCTTCCCCGTAACTTCTCGATGGAGGGCACCGCCATCACTGCGTGCGGTGCACACGTACTACACGCGCGACAGAAAGGGTCGCCCTGCTTGCTCGAGATCGGGTGGATTCCGTCCCGCGCGTGCATGGTGCACTCGTAAAGTTGGCTTAACAGCGCAGGCGACGCGATCGCGCGAGATCGAGGAAACGAAGCCCTAACAGATCGCGGGGACTGGTAAACACGTGCGCACACACTGTAACGGCTGTGTGTCCCAGTGTCACGCGATATTGTTTACAAGTGTAGTTGAATGGAACGTCGGAAGCACACTACGTGAAGTGCGGCATTCGCACGTTTTTGCATAAGTAAACTATTTCACACACAAGTCCAAGTGGGTGCTTCGACGTGACAGCTTCGATGGTACACGAAAATGGCGTCTGTTGTTCAAGTATACGTGACTGCGTGTCTCTCGTGCTGACTGTCGCAATCGCAAACGGCCATGCAGTATCGATTGATTTCTCGGTTTTACGTCCAAAAAACAGCTACGATTACGAGAAACCCCGTAGTGAAGGGTTCCGGAAATTTCGACCACCTGGGGTTCTTTAACGTGCACTGACGTCGCACAGTACACGGGCCTCAACGTTTCGCCTCCGTCGATATGCAGCCGCCGCGGCAGGGATTCGATCCCGCGACCCTCGGATCAGCAGCCGAGCACCATAGCCACTGGACCACCGTGGAGGGCCACCGAGCTTAAATACTTACACGGACCCGTATGCGAAGCTATTACATCGTTGTCTCAGCCCGTGCTTACTGACTCATATACCTGACGTATACGTAGGAACAAGTAGCGTTTTCGCACGCTTTTGTTTGATAAAAAGAAAAACGAACTGACATCACGAAAACGCGAACTCCTGCATTCTTGCGGCTTCGATTGTGTTTCCATTTTATATGCAAGGCGCGGGGCTCACGGACCACGAGAAACGCTCGGAAAACACCGTCGCGCAGTGGCTCGTTGCGCGAGACGAAGCACGACCGTCATTCCGGACACAGGGGCGAGCCGAAGCCACCACCATCGGACGCAAGAGAGCAACGTGCCCGCGAACCCCAACTGCTGCTCCTCGCCAGACAGTGTGCATCCCGTCTCTTCAATACCACGCAGCGTTATGGAAGTTGGGAGCGTCAGTTGAGATCGATCGAACTTGGTTGTGAAACAGCTCGCAAGAGGACTGCGACTGCTCAGCGAGCGTTCATCGCGTGCCAATCGCTGCGACCAACGGTGCGACCACGAAGTGTCGACCATTCTCGGCCCGTTCTTTGAAGGAAACATTGCGGAATCCACGTTCCTTGATCAAACAGGCCCCAGCTCGCAGCTTCAGCAACGCTGAACGCTTTTAGCAGGAATGGCCCCGAGGCACGCGCACTATCCTTTCTGCTCTTCCCAACGTCATGCATCGAGAGAAGATGGCGGCATGCCGCGAGAGACCATACGCGCCCGAGCGCGCAGTTGCTGCCGCGAACAATGCGGCCCAGTGTCGGCCGGTCGCTCAGTGGCGAGTTGGAACAATGGACGTGCCTTGACGGCGGCTTCCGGCCGCTGCGCGCAGCACGGCCGCGGGACAGACGCGAGCGGTGCGGCACGCGCGTGCTAGAGCCGACGGGAAGCAAAAGAGAGGAACGAAGAGCTTGTCACGTAGTACGCGGAGGAACCGAGAAATGGCCGACGAGCCGCGGTCGGGAAGCTTGCTAGAAGGCGTTAGGAAGCCCGCATTTTGATGCCTTCACGAAAAATCACGTGACACGTACAGTCGGTTGAAACCTATGAATAAAAATTATAAGCTCCGTCTACATTAATCCGAACACAATTTGCGTAGATGCCCCTTCCACTTACGCTTACTCATTTTCGCGAGTTGTGCGTATATTCTAATGCGTAAACCACATCAGCTTTCGTACTGCGTTACAACCGAGCGAGGTTTCCGATTCTGGAGCCAGTGATCACTACCAGTTTTCTAAAGACCCAATATGTTCGGCAGTGCGAATTGTGAAAGTTGAAATTTTTTTTTCCCCTCATCGCGGGAACACACAATGCGACGGAGTACAGCAACGCGGAACGACTGATATGCGACTAGCATGTGTGAAAGGCGAATTAACATTATCCAAATAAATACACAACGAGGTTAAGGAGAAAAAAAGAATAAGGTCACAATGCCCGCAGAAAAATTTACAATCGTATGGTTGATATAGGCGAGAAGCGAATCGTATAGATTTCTGCCTTTGCTACTTCGTGATATGATGTACCAACCACCAGCGAACAGCAGTTGTTTTTCAAAGCGGCAGCACAAGCTTTCCTGATTTGCACGCATGAGCGCAAAGACGAATGACGCAAGAAATTCTTGTTGAAAAGGTAAAAACAAAAAAAACAAAACAAACGAACAAAAAAAGATCAACAAGAATTGGTTGAGCCATGTCACGTTGTTCTGTGCGCCTACGCACGAAGAAAGTCAGCCCACACTGCTCAACACGGCGACGTGTTCCCATGACAGTCAGGCAGGACAGAAGAGTGCAAATACGCTTTGAGAATTCAGAGAACGTCACAAGCCACTCTTTCACGCGTGAAGTTAAAAAAGAGAAAGGCAGGAAAAAGAAAAGAAAAAAAAATGGTAGATGCACAGGACGTTTCAAGAGACAAAATAACACACGAAAATATGTTTTAGTTGAGCAGGGTAAACAAATGTCTACAGACTGTGTTTAGAACCCTTTAACGATCCACAAAGGTGTTTTGGAAGTCGCCTACTAAAGGTTTTTTGCGAATGTTAGTGAAGTTCATACAGCGAGATATGAAGGGATACCAAAGTGCAAGAACGAGTTAGTTTGGACCGAAATTATTTTTTGAAAGTCCACCCATCAAATGTTTGCAATACAAAATGACGGTCACAATCTCATAAGTTTCGCACCCAAGTCTCCGCGTATGAATGCGAGCGTGACGTCATGGAATGTAATCTTCTTGCACTTTGGTCACAATGCCTCAACGAAATTTCCGGAGTCGTGACTGGTACGTAAATATCTGACCCCACTGGAGGACAACTGTGCTTGATTTTTACAGGCTAAAAACTACGTTAGCTATAGGACGTCGTCAATGCCTATGACGTCACGGCAAGTTGGCGCGCGAACGTTGCCAACTGGATTTTCCACACGCGCGCTTTCTCGCCGAGCATATTTAGAGTTCTGTAGAACGAACGTTGGCTTCGCGTGCGAAGGTTTGATAGAGGCCTCAAAGAACGCCTTGGTTTGGAACTGCTGTATAACCTTTCACTGAAACCCATACGTTAGTATGGTAAGAGCACATCCAAAGTTACCAAAGAAACAATGTGTTCGTGTTATCCAATGCAGTTATGCTCTTCCACGCTCGTTTCTTGTAGCCAGTTACTTGATTATCGAGTAAAGAATACAAAAGAAGCGCACTGACCTCCTCCCCCCCCCCCCCTTCCTCATCTCATGTTTTTTCTTTTCTTTTTTCATAAATGCGCATGACTACTGCGTCCGCACGCCGGGCCTTACGACAAAATGAAGGGGTCACCGGTTCCACCGGAACGGGCCACACGCTGTCCGATCCCCCAGGCGATTGACACAACGGTGTCAGACGTGCAGGCGCAGTCATGCACGCGGCATAATGACTCACCGAGAGCGAGAGGCATATCCCGTGGTGTCTTCATCCACCAACGCTGCCGCGCATCGGCGCAGAGCACCGACGAGGGAAACGATCGGCGTCGGCCTCCGTCGATAAAACGTTGCGTAACACTCGCTCCTTGGCAATCCGTCTCCGAATCGCAACGAGGTGGGCGCCGCAGGAGGCAGTCCTTATACGAACAGTGCGCTTCTTCGACGACCCGCTTGCGAAGACAACACTGAGCGTGCTATTGAGGGGCAATACTCGAGCACGAGCGCAGAACAGCAAGGAGATAACTGATGTCTTTAAGAAATTTCCAAAAACGTTTTGCGAATGCTCCCACGACAGTGAACGGCAGGTCGAACAAACATGCCCCAACCGTGAAGAGGGAAAGATGTAGAAAAAAAATGTTCGGTAACAGTACGCCTGTTGCAGATGTAGAGCTAAATTTAATCTTCACAAAGGCAGGTAAGATGGGTCTACAATGAAATTGCGCTTGGATGCGATGAACTACAAGAATTCCTTAAGCAAAATCTCCCACGGGTGATATTAGCGGATACCACGCAAGAGCAAGAAGAATGGCCGCAAACAAAGCTGTCGACGCAGATACCTATTCTGGATAGATATAAAAGCTACAAGCACGGCTGCTGCGACGGATTGCGCTTACGGGCCTTCGACAAGATACTTGTGACTCTGACGAAATATCGACAACACGCGGGAGTTTTTTTTCTTCACTGCTTCCTACGAGCTCGAACGGGCACGCAATAAGCCGACCTTTACCCACGCGGCGGACAACGCGCCGGAGATCGAAGGCGGCGGCGGCGAGTGCGCCCTCGAGGGCGATCAATCGCGCAGACCGCGGCAGAGTAGCACGACCACGCACCAAAGACGATCACGAGAAAGCCTCCTCTTCGTCGGCGATCCGCGGGATCGGGCAACGTGGGTGAGCATCCTTTCGCAAGCACCGGGCGAAACTGGAGGACGGTGCGGTCACTCGCCACGCACTCGACCAGCTGGGCGCACAGGAAGGCCCGGCGACTTGAGAGCCACCACCCTCCGACACGACCGTAGCTGCCGATGCGAGCGAGCGATGTCACTGCGCGATCGCACGAGTTCCAACTGCGGAGCGGTCCAGAAGCGCGAGCAGCACCTCTGCTGAGCAACACAGCGGAGGAGACTCGAGGGAGAGGAGGTCGGCCGGGGCGCTGCGGCCCACACACAACGGGGGACCTTCCAATCCCAGCACCAGCGGAGGATTTCTTCCGAGTCGAGCGGAGAACAAGAGCGGACCGCGAGCGGAGAAGCGGCCCAGAATGTTTAAAATCCGAGACGGTACTCCGACGTTGTAGACACGCCCACGGTGGTGGCAAGCAGACGCGCGGCAGGCGACGACGACGACGCGCGGGGGGCGACAGACGCGGCGGCTGCAGCTTCCCACACGCCGCCGCGGCTTTCTCGCACGCGCGGGACCCTTCCGAGGGCGGCAGAGGCGAGCGCCTGGCTGCCCACGGACGACGCCGCACCGGCCCGGGTGCGAAGAGCCTGCCGCCGCAGCTGGTGCAGCAGGGTGGGGATCCGATCAGCAGCAGAAGAGGATGCGGCGACAACCGCTGCAGAAGCTGCAGGAGCACGGCACGCACGCGGCGCAGCGGGGAGCGGCACTAGCGGCATATGGGTCGGCCGGGCCGACTCGCGAAGGAGCCCTCGCGGGGCCGAAATAGGACAGCGCGGCGGCCCGCTCTCGCCGCCGCGACTTGGACGCCCGCAGCAGGCAGCCCGGCTGGGCCTGCCGCCCGGTTCGGCAGCGAATCCGGAGGAGGAGGAGTATGCGAGGGCGAGGAATGCCGCGGAGACGCGCCGACTACCGCGCACGCCACGCGAGCTGGGACGGGCCCACGTGGCGATGCATTTGCTCCGTCAAAAGAAACGCCGACGACCACAAGCTGCCCCGATCAGCTAGCTGCCGCAATGCTACCGCTGTTTTGCTTTCGGTTCGTATGACCCCGAAAAAAAAAAAAAATGAACACACGAAGTGAGGCCGCTGCACGGCTGAACAAACAAAAGAACACCATCGGTTGAAAAACCCTGGATTCTGCCGAAATATCGTTGTGGGTTCGACCCATTTTCTTCGGCAGCATCCCCGCCACACGAACATTCGAAAGAGCCTGCAGGTCTCTGGTCTCGCGCCTAGACGGCCGACCGGCGCAATTTCGCGGCCGTCCGAAACGGTGCCGTCTTAACAATGGATCAGATACCCAGGCAACTTCAATCGGCTGAATTGCCACAGAGATGCGTCGAAGGAAAACGTATATGCTACAGCGTCAAGTATACAGGTTTTGCGCTCAAACCTCTCCAACTTCACGCTTGGCCGAGTCATCGCACGCCCCGTTAAAGACAACAACAACAACAAAAGCGCGTGGCCAGCCGAACTGCGACTACAATGCTGGTACGGAGGTGAAATGAACCTCAAAGTCACGTCGCTTTTCTCGAATGCGTGGAGTGCCAGAATGGCTGAGCTGGTTAAGCGCCGCAATGCCAAAACATCATCCCTCAGCTTACCATGTCACGCACCGAATGTAAACGCGTGGTAATCGCATCTCGTCAGACAGCCAGCGCTATTCCAATTTCAATATCCACTTTCGTCTGGTCCTGTGTTCCTTTCCTGGCGAAAATAGGCACCGTAACACTACAGGTGCACTGCAGTGAAGATGCTTCTTAAAACTTGATAGACATTGAACGATATACACTTCCAACTCGCTCGGTGTCGGTTTATCGACGGCACTGCGCGTCCTGCGCGAGGCACACAATATTGCACGAGCTGCTCCTGCGCGACGTCTTGCACGGTTTCGCGCGAGTAGCGCAGTGCAGCACCTCTTGAATGTGTGAAGCGCAGGCGAATCCAACGGGTCCCTAGTATCCCTTATGTATACGCACGGCCGCTGTACGCATAGTTTGGGGCCACGACACAGTTTCGCGTTGGGACAACACCGCTTAGCCTCTATGATTACAATGCTAATCAGACACTTCTTCGTCAGGCAAGACAGCAGTAACGGAGACAGGCAAGCTCAACTTGCTAGTTAGGCCACAGCAGGCCGAAGCCGCTAATAATGAAAACGGTAAAGCAGCGCGAAAGACGTTCACAGGAAACGAATGATATCAGATCGAACATGTTGGGCTGGTTGTTAAAGGTAACACCCTCCCCCATCCCCTCGCACGACAAATGTACACGGAAAGGGTAGGAAAGAACAGACCCGCTGTACATTTGATGTGTACTGCTACGCGAACGACTACAAGGGAGCTCTTCACGCCATCAGACAGAGCAAGCACAGTGGACAGCTGAACGGCAAAAGTGCTATCACTAAATAAATCCCCGTTTTCCCACGTTCTTTTTGCACGTTCCTCGAAGAACAATAGCACCACGCAAATTCAAGGAGGAGACAGCGACCTTGCATTACAGGACGACAAGGCCAAAAGGAAGCGTTATCCTAAAATGTACGGAGATATTAAAGGGACCGCAGTACGAGGACGTAAGGAGATGCAACAGACTGCACACGCTGCTTCTGCCTCGACCACGCCATCTACAATCTCGAACCTTCAACAAATGCTGCCTCTTCGGAATGTTCTGAAGCCACCGAATACGCGCGACGAGATTTGATTCAGCGACATCAAGTGCAATCACCTAGACTCCAGATTTAGAAACGTGTAGCGCTATAAACCTGTTCGTTCGGATTTTCTTCTTTCTCTCACTCTTTCCCTTTGCTTTCACACATTTTCGAACATACAGCCATTGTATCACGGTGTTCTGATTTGTATTAAAGGCCTTGCAATTGTGCGCTTTAATTTGTACGACTTATGAGGGTAGGTTTGTGTGCAACAGTAGCCATTTGCAGCTCATTTCCACAATATTTTCTCGCCTAATGAATAGTAGTGAGAAGTGACCAGCGCATTTGAAATATTTATGCTGCATTCACAGAGCAGTGATAACTTATGTTGCAAAATAACAAACGCGCGCTACATGCCTTCGACATTTATTGTATACCGCCCTTCAAAGAAAGTTCCAACGAAAAGCTGCGACGTACTTAAATAATGGAATAACTATATAAATAACAGAATAGATAAATAGCAGAAAATTCCCGCCAGTCTTGTTGCGGGACAATTGCTACGGCGAAGGCGGCCGGCCAAGTGGAATGAGCCCTTGCAAGCGAAACCTTTTGTAAATTCACGCCCCGGCGAGAGATAGAGACGCTAGTGAAAGGTACGATCGTTACGGGGTCTGGAAACTAGCCCGTCCTATGCAAGATTTCATGCGAGTTCTAGAGGGGCTTTAATGGCTCGGCCGCAGTGTTTGCCAATACGTGTTGCCAACTCGTATAAGCCCCGCATCGCTGGCGAGTGTGAAGAGAACAAGGGTGGCGAGCCCACCGACCTCTCGATCCTGCGGCTCCTGCGGCAGGTCGGCCGGGTCCGGCAGCTCCGGGAGTCGCGAGTGCTGCCGGTCGTAGACGCACCGGTGTAGCTGCTCGTCGAGCAGCCGGAAGTTGTCGTACGAGCGCCGCAGCGTCCAGCTACGCTCGCGGCTCGTCACCTGCACGGCCCACCAGGTCGCAGCGGGAGCCGTGCCGCTGCAGCAGCTCTCGCTGCTGGCCTGCTGCGTCAGCTGCTGCTGAGTCTGCTGTTGCTGCTGCTGCAGCTGAGTCTGCGAAGGCTGCTGCTGCTGCTGGTTGGCGGGCTGCTCGCGATTCTCCTTGTCCGCCTCGTCGTGGACTCGCCCGGCGGCGCTCCACTCCACCAGGGACATCTGCGCGGCACACGAACTTTCCGTCAGACCGCGGAACACGCAACATCGTAGTAACAACGCGTGGTGCCAAACTCTCATGTGCCGTATGATTTAAGGGACGACTGTATCTCGACTACGTAATGAACCTGAAGCACTTTCCCATAACGTCTGCCGCTTATAATAATAATTTCGAAGAAACTTTCACATGGCACCCTCATCCCTTAAAAAGCTTCTTTACACTACATATATTCGACCACCACTTGAATATGCATCATCCATCTGGGATGCCGGTGGCGCTGGACTAACACACGAACTCGAAGCAGTTCAGAATCGTTCAATCCGCTTCATTTCATCCAATTATAACCGCATGGCGAGTGTTACCCTAATGAAGTACCAGCTTAACATCCGGCGAAAAATAGCCCGACTCAGCCTGTTCCATAAACTTTATTATCATAACACTAACCTTCGTGAGCAATTTGTTAAACCACCCTCATTCATATCACACAGAATTGATCACCTACAAAAAGTTCATGTTCCTTGTTGTAGAACCGTAACCTACTCACATGCATTCTTACCAAGGACCACATCTGAATGGAATCAATTGCCACAGTCAGCCACCGCTATCATCGACACGTCACGCTTTAAGGTTTTTTTTTGCAAAATATGTTTTGACTTTTGGTCCGGCTTCTTGATTTGTATGCAGTGTCCCTTATTCCATGGTTTTTTTTTTCCCTTGATGTTTTTCTTGTCTTAGTTCTTGAACATGTATCACATGCATAACCCCAATCGATACATTCTTTTTTTTTCTGTCGTTCTTTCTTTCTGTAAGATCTTTGAGACGTTATATATTTGTATATTTCGGTGGATTGTTAAAATTTTGTTATATCGTTTTGTATTAAGTGTTCTGTTCCATTTCTGATATGTAACATGCCCCTCCCCTCTGTAATGTGCAAACCCTGAGGGAATAAATTAATAATAATAATAATAATAATAATAATAATAATAATAATAATAATAATAATAATAATAATGTAGGAGAAAAGCCTCTCCCATCTATACCTACGCCAGTATTGCGCAAGCCGGCTTCATCTTGTGCCTGCAAACTTCCTCATTTTACGGTCGTGAATAGGAGCTAAGGTGCTGAGCATTGAAGTTAACGCAGGCAGCGATACCGCTTGGTAGCGCATTTAATTAACGAGACAAATGGCGAGTGCCGCACGTGTGAATTCGCCTAGCGAAAGTGCATCTCTCCGTCAATCGCTGCAATACCCATTCCTCCAGTTTATTACGTGTTCTGCACGCTGCACGCGTAGTTTACATATTTTTGCACTAGTTAAATTTGTAAAACGCACCATCCGCCATTATAAAAACGGGAGAAGCTAGATCCAGTGCTTGAGTGAACAGGCCTGAAAATAATATTCATTTCCGTGAAAGTGCTGTTAAATATTGCCAAGAGGTAAAAGTGCTCACCGCAACAAAGCACTTTCAATACAAACAAGACGTCTCGGCCCCCGCACGGGAGCCTTGATCACAAAGACGAAAAGCATATGACCGGTTACGTACGCTCCAACCGGCGACGCAAGCATCGCGCATATGCGTGAGGAAAGTGTCCGTCGTTGTTGTTCAGGGTGCGCTCTGTCGTCTGTATTACCAATGATTACAGATGAAGATGAACGGCTGTTGGTGGCCTAACCGCCGTCTCGCATGCCGTATAACTGCACTAACTGCGTTTAACGATAACCGCGGTTACGTTAACCGTGGTTAATGGCGCCCGTGTAGCAGGGATACTGCCAAGTGGGGCTCCTTGGAAAGTAACGACAGCGGTGGAATTGAGACCCCTCATTCGAATCCTGTCAGAACCGCCACCACGCGTTTCCTTTTTTCTTTATTAGTACGGCACGAATGCTGAAGGGTCAAAACAAAACGTTATATACACTTTCCAAGCTTCATCGGATCAGCTGAGGCTATCAAAACAGGTCAGCACGGTTACGCAGTGCAGGGTCGGCTTTCCCCGATTTCGTCACAGCGCCTTCCGGAATCCCAAGAAGGGAGTGGACGATCGCTGGGATCCTGAGAAGTGCCTACACTAGACGGCGCCACCGGGAGACGAGCGAGTCGTGTAGCTAGGTTTTGAATCGATCATTATTTGCTCGATGACCTGCAGCAGATCGAAGGAGACGACGCCTCATTTCTATACGTTGAGTTACTGTATTTCCCAGACGCACCGCGTACGTATACCACCGTGCGTGCTTATGGAAATTAATCCCCTGTTTACTGAGAACTCCGAAATGGCAAGCGCTCAGTCGCCTGTCTCGCGGCTCGGCGATCACGCGCACCGAACTGAGCGAAACAACATTCGAAGGATTTTCCGAAGGACACATAATTAGAAGAAAAATAAATGAGGATATCAAAGTAAAACGCACATCTCTGAATCCTTCTGAGTTGCTTAGGTGGAAAGTTCACTATGAGTTGAACGGCCTTTTCGAAAAGCGTTCCTAGATAACGAAGTTACCAAAGAGTACAAAATGTCATTACTGCCTCGACCAGAAAAAAAGTTGCTCACGCATTCTCTGCAGCTGATGCAACCGAAATCCACAGCGTTTGGAGTGTTGCGAGTTTTCGGGGTCGCTACGTAAGCTACACGCAATGTATACGTGTACACGCAGAAGTGGATTGGCTACGCTACCCTCGTAAACGCGGAGGCTATAAAGGGACGCACGCGCGCACGCACTACAGTCGAAGCTCGCCCCTGTTACGTCGAGTGCGCAAAGCCGCGAGCCGCATTCCCAACGCACACGCGTTGACAGGTCGTGCACGATCGCCGTCGCGGGCCCTGCCAATCGTGTCACGACGGAACCGAAAGTTTCGAGACTGCCGCGATGTATCGGAGCGGCGCTCGGAACCGCCTAATAAGGCGGAAGTTGCGGAACTGGCCGACTAGGCACGAGAGCTGGCCAAGCGGGTCCCCGAGAGCAGGTTTTTGGACAATGGATGAAGAAGAAGTAGCATGGCTGACGCGGCTCGGCGGAAGAAGACGAGCGGTCATGAGCGCGGAACAAAGGGAACACGAACATGCAGAGAGAAATCGAAGCTGGAATGAGAAGCGACGGAAATAATAAATACGACGAGGTTCGGTGGTCCGGTGACCTTGAGTCACCCTGGCCCGCTTTTCCGGCGCGGCCTTCACCGACCGATTGGTTCCGCGAAGCGCATGCACGGCGACCGCAGCGGCTATAAAACCGGCACGCGCGCTGTTATGTTTTGTTCGTTCGGTGCAGATCGGCTCGCTGTTCCCGTCGGGAGCGGCGCACGCACGAGCGGACAAAGCGCGCCTAATTGCCGTCTCATCAATGCGCGCTCCATCATTAGGGGTCGCCACGGAACGCCGTCGCAGTACAAAGTCGGCAAAATAACGAAATAAAGAGCACATCGGATGCTTTGGCGATCGCGGACTGAAATCTCGGTGCGGGACTCCGGCATCTGAACAGGGAGGAGGTGAAGGTTGTCCTATAAGAAGGTAGCCAGAATCAATGAGCTCGAATTGAGAGGTGGAAAGGGCGATGTACGACCGCGTGCAACACGGACAGACCTCATTAAATACAGGGTTTGGCAGCTAGTAAGTGTATATGGTTGCGCACCATCGAGTCACTGTCAATGCTTTGAAAGAAACAACATGAGCAAAAGATGCCAGCGACTTGCGGATCAGTTTACGCAGTTTCTTTTAGGTCTTCGAGACACTTTTTAGTGGCCTGAAAAATCCAATCTAAACGCGTCGTGTGTGTCTATTCTACATACATGCGCGTACACGACAACACCGCTTCACGCAAGCGCGCTTCACCACACATGAACCCTAGTTGCGGAGAAGCCAGCGTCGACGGACGTTTCAGCACGCTGTGCAAGCACGAAATGGGCGCTTTTTATGCAAAACCTAAACCTGCAGAGGTCGTGTGCTTTGTTGCAACAATTCAGTGCAGAGGTCACCATCTTCACATATTTGCGTGAACGAGCTCAAGCATGCCTGCGCGCAACTTAGCGTTGACAGTAAACACCGCGGAGTGGTGCATTGAACCTAGCATGTACACACAATTGCTCATACTGACATATAGTTTGCGAGAACAGTTACATCAGAGTTGTTAATGAATTCTTCGGCAAACTAAACAATGACAGGGATAAGTTTGTTTCGTCTAGCAGATAATTCTAGTTTAGCAGATTAACGACGCAATAAGCTTCATCGACAATATAGTCTTCGTATGTGCACGCGGAAACACGTACATAAAGGAGACTAAACCGTAGCCAAGCTATCCGGATCTCCCCCCCTTGTGTGTGTGTGTAGGGGGGAGGGGTGTATACTCACGACAGATGCAATAAATCGTCGGCAAGCGCATCTGGACGCCTCGTTCGACAACGCGTCACGTAACTAGCACTCCAATTAAACCTCCCTCGCCCGGCACTTTCGGTGAAAACGTTCGGAGTGACCCCCTCTGGCTGGATGCCTATACGGGTTAGGTTAAGCCAGATAGCCAGGTCGCGGTCTGGCTCTTCAGCGAGGCGTCCCACGTACCCCCAGCCACCCACGTACATATATGGCACAAAACAAGCCTAGCAACGACATTAAGTCGGCTCTTCTAACGAAACATTGCTCCGCCGGCGGCCCACGGGATATCCTCGAGCATGCGATTAACCGCGTCGGTAACAGTATAGCTAGGTCGCCCTCATGCCCGCTTTTTTTTTTATTTGTTCCCCGCCACCACAAAAGCCGAGAACAAACAAGAGAACGAAGCAAGGGCAAAACACCGCAGAGCTCCGGTTGCCCCGACGTCCTGCATACCGCCACGCTTGCCAAACACCTGCTGGCGCTTAACGACGCATCCTTGGCGCATCGTCTGGAGGCGTCGGAGCGGGCGTCGTGACGGTGAATACATTACCACGCTTGGCTCCTTCGCGTCTTCATACGGAGCAGGAAGGCGCACACGAGCCACAAAACGAAAAGGATTACTTTCTCGGAAACTGTTACACTTTTTGCATGTGTGCAAAAAACAGCGTCGCTCAAGAGAAATTCTAGCGCGGTTCGTTCATTCTCATGCGGCGCGACCTGAAAGGATTGACATAGCTGTCACTCGGAAAACGCTCAGCATTGTATGTGCACGGAAAGTGCGCAGGATTATATATCGTACGGAAAGTAAAAGTTCGGTCGAAGCGCCGCGTCACGTGCGTGCCCTTATAGAATACCAATTACCCGCTATGCAAGGAAACTGAAAATATTTGCCTGTTGACGCCCCTGCACAATACTAGATAACCACGTAGCACACATTTCTGACGCGGCGATGACTACGATCATATCGTATAGCACCGCAGAACATTGACATAAACCGGGGCTTCCGAGTTCCAAACCGTACAAACACGCTCGAGCTTCAACCTTAGCTCCAAATGGTCGCTGCACTAGGCGATAAATTACGTGAGCGAAGACAATTCTGGCGGGGAGTAATGAGCGCAGGATGAAAGTGTCAGGCTGTTTGCTAGCACCGTCAGGAACTTTCAGGCGTAAGGCAGAGGGCTACCTAATGCGCGGTGGGGACCTCGCAAGTCCACCAACGGAAGCTACCTGCGGCTGCGGGGCTCCACGTTTGATTTTATTCGTTTTGTTTCTCTCTCCCTTGTGGCGTGGCCGTATGCAACCCTACTGCGACGCCAACTTGTACTTGTTTTCGCAAAATATAAATGAATATATAAATAAAATTGTTCTAATCACTGCTCTTCAAACAGGCATGATCACCACTGTAAATCGCATCAGATGGTATCTGGGCAAAATGTGTTAGGCGCTTACATGGAGGAACCGCGATCGACGTAAGACCGGAGTTCAATCGCGAAGAACGAGACGCGAAAGGGTTGCCGGTGCCAGTCGCCACGGCAACGGAATGGCGCAACAGTGAACCTCCGGCGCTTGCGTTTGGCTCGCACAAACAGCCGGCCAAGACTGGAGGCAGCCAGCCGCCGCCTCGGGGGCTGCAGCCCGCCTGAGAGGAGCCAGTCCGGTTTGCTTGGCGGCCAGCGTGCCCCGAGTTCATCCTGGCGGCAGCGTAATCAAGATTTAATGCCGCTGACCGCGGCTGCATTCCAGACCGCCGCGCTCTGGGGCGCGCTGCTGCTCTCGCGCCAGAGAGCGCGCTCGCAGCACCCGCGTTAAAAGACAGATTAGGCAGGCAAACGCGTGCGCATCTTCTCGTTGCCCAGGCTACGGCTATTTCCCTCGCCCACACCACCCCTTCTCCTTTGCCTCAAAGCTCATCTCGGACCACGCCCCTCGGTTTTAGCCGCACCGTGAGCCGTCAACGCAACCGACGCGCGCCCGCGCCGCACAAAGCAAGACAACGCCTCTCACGAACTGGCACCGCGTCCAATCACCGCGATGGGACGAGTACTTGGAGCTTGCGCAACATACAGGCTACACCACGGGAAGGTCGTGAGAACACGCGCGAGAATTACGGACGAAATTAAATCATGCCGATAAGTATAATCTCTCTTATTTTAGTTCCAAGATTTAGGGCGCTATAAACACCTACACGGCCGACTTTAATGGCTCTTGGTGTGCGGAACACGAGCGTTGATGACGAGAAAAAGCAGCGCCGACCAAGGTAGAACCTGATGACTCAGGCTGCTGCTCACACGATAAAAGAGGAGCGCCGATAATTCCCCGCCAATGCTCGAGGCCCGAGGCAAGTAGTACGACGACCTCACAAATGAGTGATTTTATCGTTCTTGCTACACTTTTGAACAAGGCTTCCGTACGTTAGCCGAGGCATCCTTTAGGTAAATACGCTTCTATTCTGGCCAGCGCTGTGTTTTTTCGTCACTGTGTTATTCCCCTACCAGTTGAGATTCCGCCCGACCCTCGATTTCGCGCAGCCTTAATTAATAATGGCGAATGAACAGCGAGGACGCGCCCGAATTCGGCCGTCTTTAACGAACAGATCGCATGCTAATATAGGGTGCCTCGCAAGACCAGACATTCGACAATGATTAAACCGAACGCATCATTTACGAGGGCGGGTGTAGAAACGCTAGTTTGCGTCGTGCGAAGAAGGGGTGGACAGGGTAACCGTACACCGCCAGAAAAGCGCTGAGACGAGGTGGCACACCTGCAATTTGTTTCTGCCCGCTCCCTCCCTATTGGCTCCGATACCCCTCCTTTATTCTTTCCTTCAATTTCGTCTCGTACGGCAAGGTGACAGCTCATACTTATCTCCCAGAAGAAGGCGGGACCGCGAGTGCGACACCTGAAGCTGACCAGGTCGTTCACCAACGATATCTGCTGCGCCTCGACGCTCTACGGGTGTCAGAACGGTCGCCAATGAGGAGACGCTGAAAAGTTAAACAAGTGTCTGTGTGCAAGAGGCCCGCGCAGACAAGACACTTTCTAGAGCGTGGAGAAACGGGAGTTGATATTGGAACCTGTCCAGGGGGTCGGCAATGGGAGAGGACGGGGGTGAGGCAGCGAACCCGGGTCACGCAGCGAGCCCTGCCATCTGCGCGCGAGCCGGCTGGGTGCCGCGTCTCGTCTCTGCAGAGCGAGAGAAGTGCAAACAGTGCAGAGCCACCGCTGGTGCCGCCGGTGGCCCAGTCCCAAGATAGAAGCCCCCCGTACGCGGGGAAGCTCGGTGCGAAGGCACCGGGACCCCGCATGGATGGAGGATGCACTGACGAGGAAAGGAAGACCGGCAGCACGGCTGCTGACTTGCGAAAGCAATAAGCGTGGTCCTCGGAGAGTGGTACGCACCGCGATCTGCTCGTGTTTTCCTCGTCGAGGCAGACACAGTATATGTGTATACGAAATGACTATGAAGGGACTATACGGAGACAGGTGCCGCCAGGCCAGTCGATGGACGTCGTTAATCGTTGCCCCGCAAGCTGCATTGCGAAGAGAGAGAGAGAGAGAGCTCGAAATAGAGTGCATTGGTGAAACAGACGTCATCAAAATATGTTCCGAACGTGGAAGAGGCCGCAGGATGAGCTGTTGAACGCTTGTTGAAGAGACCACACGATGAGCAAAGGAAAGGTCAAAAAGTGATGCGCCTATCCTTGTTATTTGCCCCCACCTTTTTCTTTTTTCGCTGTTGTAACTCCGATATTCATTACCAACTAGCCGTTTTTATCCCTTGTTACATGCTCCTTGTTTATCAGCGTTCGCTTGAGCGCGTTGGAAGATCTTAAGCAAATATCGTTTGTATAGTACATACAATAGTGATACAAATACTGCCGTTTAAGTGGGGAGGCCGAATGTACCCTCCTCTTTTCTATCGGGTTCATGAAAATGGGCGTCTTCAGCACGTCCTTTCATTTAGCAAGCGCTACTGTTCGTGTGGATTAAAGTGAACACAGCAGCAATCACCCGGGCGTCGTTGTTAATAAGCTTTCTCAAAGGTTCCATACAAGAGACTCGTTAGAGAGCTTAGTATTTCAGCCTCTATGCGTCAGGCAAACGGCGACAAAATAATGATAATTTCGAATTGGGTAAGGAAATGAAATAAAGCTTTGTGCAGCCCTTTTAGGAAGCTCGGCTCAGCGTATACAGGTGTGGGGGAGAGTGAATGGAAGGGAGAGAGACGCCGTAGTGGCGGGCTCCGAAAATTTTGACCACAGCGCACGGGACTCTAGCATTTCGCCTCCATCGAAATGGGACCGCTGCGACCGGATCTAGACCCGCGTGTTTCGGGTCCGCTGTCAAGCACAGCGACACTAGGCCACCGCGGCGGACACCACAAATCAGCAATGCCCGACGATATTCTATGTAACTGCAGTGCGGCCAGAACAGGTTAGGTCCATCATTCATCCCATCGCAAAGCGCACAACACACGCACTGGTCGCGAAATTACAATCAAAAGTACAAGGAACGGATTACGCAATGACAAGACACAACGGCGACGTAGGCGCACTGGATGCGTCAGATGGTCATGCGAGTGACCGAGGAACGACCAAGGAACGACAGGCACACGATGAAGGCCAACAGAAAGTGCTCGCCTTTTCTCCGGCCGAAGGAGTGCTACGCAAATATGGGCACCGGCAGGAGTGGCTCGCACGCGTGTTTGCACCGACCTACTCGGGCGCTGTCAGCGAGTATCGCTGCAGGCGCCACCAGCTCCCCCCTTAAAGCGGGCACCCGCTGCGTATTCGCGTGCATTGCAAAAAGCCAACTTCCACGTGCGGCGACTGTCGCAGCTATAAGGGCGCCTGCGCTTCTCGCACGAGCATGCTGTTTCCGGGACTCCATCATCTTTCCTGCTTTTTCTCATCGCATGCCTCGGCTTCGACGAACGATACATTAACTTGCTGCAATTGAAGAATGCTGGAGGTCGGGTCAGGCCCGGCGCTGGCCACTGCACGATACGCAACGATACGGGGGGAAGGGACCAGCGGCAGAGAGCGAACGGCTCTGCAAATACGCTGTTGGGATTGAGGCGACGACCAGGGCGTCCTACGTGCGAGGCGGACCTCCAACAGCAAACACCGAAAGAAGACGCAACAAAGAGAGAGAGAAAGAGAGAGAGGCGGAAAGAAAGAAAGAAAGGTGATGGGAGTGAGAGTTTTGGCTGCACAAAAGGTAAAAAAAAAAGTATGATAGCACGAAGGGTATGGCGGTTGGCGAGGAGAAAGTTGACAAGAAAAACAACGAGTCGGAAGCCGACGGGTCGCGCCTACAAAGACAGTGCGGTGTGCAGGAAAGCGAGACGGCGACGGCGGAATGCTCGCTGGAACCGCGCAGCGGCACTCGCCGCGACGTCGTTTCTCCTCCGTGGCCGCAGGTGCCCGCGAGCCATTCACAAACAGGGCAGCGCCGAACGAAGGAGAAAGCGAAGGGAGGCGAGAGACAAGGCGGCCTGGCAGCGCCACAAAAGATTCGGACGCCGTGCCTCATCACGCCTCGGCCCGGTGGGTTTCGGCGAGCGTCGTGGTCGCCACCGACAACAATGGTGCGCACGCGGCCTCGACGTGCCCCCGAAGCGCGCATAACGAGAGACGACGCCGTCCGCTGCGATAGCATCGACGCTAGATCGTGACGGGGCGAGCGAGGCGGCGTCGGCCAGCGAGCCATGGCTCGCCGGCGGGTGCACTGAGCAAATAGCTGCAGTAGCTGGTACGCGACGACGAAGGCGGTGAGGAGGAGGAGATAATCATCGGCGAGTGCTACCGAGAGCCACAAGGCTGACGACCGCCATCTCACCCGCTTGCTGGCCCTACCCTCTCGCGCCTGGTAGCCCGACCGCACGACACGGCCGCAGACACGGGGCGTCATGGATCCTACGAGTGCTGTCCCGCACTGAGACGAGGGGCTCGCTATCTACGTTACTAGATTACCTTGCAACTTAATGAGCAAACAGACAATGAAGCCTAGGAAAGCATAGGGGAAGTTACTTGTGGTATTGTAATTGTGGAGAATGTAGAAAGGAATTAAAGTGGACGAAAAGACAAACCTGCCTTCGGTGGGACCCGAACCCACGACCTTCGGATGTCGCGTAGCTTCCGATGACAAGTAACTTCCCCTATGCTTTCCTAGGCTTCATTGTCTGTTTGCTCATTAAGTTGTTTCTGACAAATAAAGAACGAGCCCTTGACCCCTTCCCTTTCGTTATTTCATAGCTTGGGCCTCGTTGCGGCAGACTTGGTGCCTTAGGTAGCATGCGAGGGCTTATTGGGCAGCAGCCATCTCATCTAAGTTCACGTTCTACGTGACGCCTCCTGGCAAGAAAGTGTGTTCTACACACGCCGCCTTGGCAACGAGTGGCGCTGCCTAACACTCCCAGGATAATACGTACATAAATACACAATAAAGTGGACGGGGGGACGACCGCCTTTGTAGCTCAGTTGGTAGAGCATCGGACGCGACATCCGAAGGTCGTGGGTTCGGGTCCCACCGAAGGCAGGTTTGTCTTTTCGTCCACTTTAATTCCTTTCTACATTCTCCACAATTACAATACCACAAGTAACTTCCCCTATGCTTTCCTAGGCTTCACTGTCTGTTTGCTCATTAAGTTGTTTCTGACAAATAAAGAACGAGCCCTTGACCCCTTCCCTTTCGTTATTTCATAGATTACCTTGCAGTGACACTGCAGTTTCTTCGCTGAGGGGATTTCTAGGGTCAGAGACAAAACGCGTATCACGTTAAAAGGTGAGTAATGAGCTAAAAACACAACACTAGGCAATGTAAGTTCTCTTTAATTGGCTATTTACCTTTAATTATGTACCGACTAGCTCAAACATTCACGCGTGATCGTGTATTTGCATGACAGATATTCAACGCCGTGACTGAAGATATGCAACCTCAAATTTGTTACTCGTTCTCGGTTCGCGTCATGTGATCTCTGGATGACGTCACAAGTCTTTTACGCGACTTATTTTACAAGTCTAGTCAAAATAAATAAATAAATAAATAATAAATAAATAAATAAATAAATAAATAAGACCAACCTGGACCATCCCCAGGTCCATCATGTCGTAGTGGAAGTGGGCACATTCTCCAAGCTTGGGGAACCGCGTCCCGGTCTCGGCGTTCCTGCAAGAGGAAACAGGAGAACGCGTTGTCACGTACGAACATTTGTAGTCAAACTGGAGCCACGCGAGCAACAGGTCACACTGTTCGCCTTGCCTTTGTAATGAATGTGTGCAGATTCCTTTCAGTACTCAGGACAATGCGATTTAACTATAATGATTACATTATATTCTCACTATAAATATAAGTGACAATCTGCCGCTAGCGGGCTCTGAGCGATCATTTCTCGCATATCTCATCGTACCAGTCATGCGGTACAAGTTTCTCGCCCACGTGCCCGTACTAAACATTCTCTGCTTCATTTTTTCCGAGAGCATCAAAGGAGTGCAACGGAATTTCCGACACTGCTCTAACATGTCAAATCAAGCTTCATGCGCAGCATATCAAATGTATTTCTTCATACATTATTATGACGTTAATATTGTATAAACAACCAGCCTTTGTATACTATTCTCTCGAGGGTCTCTAATGAACTGAACACTGAAATGGAACACTGCCGACAGGACCACGCCTTTTCCCTTGTGTTCCAACTTCCCACAAACAACATGTGGCATTTCACGTCGACATGCGGGTGAGTCGAGCTCTCGCCAATCTCGTAACGTAGCGCTTACAAGCGTGTACTGAAGCCAACTTTCACTCTTCGAGGCATGGGATTCAAACTCTCGAGCTTACGAGCGCAAGGATATCGCATACTGGGCCTTCAGAGCGTGCAGCGATATGAATTATCAAACCTATATGAGCGTGTACGGAGTCGATGCTCCGACCGTCTAAGCATTTATATCGAGCACTCAACCTGCTCAGCGGCCAGGGTGCCGAACCATCGACCACCGGAGCGTGTATGGGATGTGAACCACTTGTGTAACTTTCGTTTAACTAAACGTGCGCGGGTATCATCGCGGCACTTGGCGTATCGTTAGAACTCGTATAGCGGAGCCCCCGATATTCTCTGTCTTTCTTTAAATTTGAAAAACAACTGCGGAGGTCACGACTGAACTCACAAGCTGGGGAGCTGCAACGTCATATACAACCACTGGGGTATCACGGCCTAATAGAGCGAAAAAGCTTTCTATACGTTTTCTTTCCCCAGTCATCCACGATGGTGTAAGAGAAGCCGGAGGAGTCAAACTTTACTCTTATTCTTTAAACAAACTAATAACAAATAAAAAAGAGCTTCTACATCAAGAGGCTGAGCTCTATGGAGAAGAAAAGAAAGAAAGAAAGAAAGAAAGAAAGAAAGAAGAAAGAAAAAGAAAGAAAGAAAGAAAGCGCTCCCAGACGCATAAAAAGCAAACAAAATGACAAACGCTAGGAACAAGGGAAGGAAAGCGAGAAAAGGAACAAGCGCGGCTAGCAGTGAGACATAAAGGGCGCAGCTTTCAATCTCCATCACTTTCTCGTAAACGCCCAATGCAGGGGCGAGCGCCGACAACGCTGCCGCCTATAAGTGGAGTATATACAGCCGAGCGCCGATTATGAGAGGCGGCCGCCGGTGCACCACGGGACCAAGGGTGAGGACACTCGAA
Source organism: Hyalomma asiaticum (assembly GCA_013339685.2). NCBI lineage: Eukaryota > Metazoa > Arthropoda > Arachnida > Ixodida > Ixodidae > Hyalomma > Hyalomma asiaticum. Next base: position 12,602,561 of record CM023485.1, on the reverse strand, counting down.
AAGCGTGACGTATAGGCGTACGAACACAGGAGCGCGAGTCCTGCGACCGCGAGATATAAAGAGCAATGAACTGGCTGCAGCAGCCTGACAAACGGCTGCAGCAGAGACAGCTGAGCGCGGCAGCTTGATATCGAGCTAGCATTTTCGGCTAAAGGGTTGAGAGAACGACCGGAGAGAAAGGGAACTGGCTGTCGCGGAAAGGGCGACCCACTCGCCCTTCGAATACAGCCACTTGTGCGACCGAGCGAGTGCTCGAACCGCGGGTTATGGCTCGACGAAAGGGCGGACGGGCCAGCTGGCACCGTGCGAACGTGTATGCCGCCAGCCTGTGTGATCACCGCTCGTCAGTTTAGAAGAAAGGGGCGTCCTTAATAATCGCCGCACAGGAACGATTTCTCATGTCTACAGAGTGTGGAAGCGGTCGCTTATTTGCGTATATCTGCATACTCAATGAATTGAGCGAAGTGAAATGGCATTTTACTGCTGCCCACGCTGTAACCGTCTGGCGTGAGTTGGTGGCATCTGAACGGCGGTCAGCAGTAAGGGTGCCAGCAGAAAGTCAAGAGACACGGGGCGAGAAGGAAAAAAAAAAAAGGTGGGGGGGGGGGACGATCTAAATTCTAAACGCGGCTACAATACCCTGAGATCGTGATGAAAAACCAAGCGCTTCAACAAAGCACTTCTGCGGATACCACTCAACTGACGTACTGCGCTGCAACATTACAGCGAAAGGAGCAGACCGAAACAGGGATGCATATACCCAATTTAGTGCTCGCGTAAGATATAAACGACCACTTCCACCAAGACGTTCATGCAAATAGAGCACAGAGCATAATTCAGTACACATAAGTATATAACGCATATATGTGAGCGAAGCTTTTATTAAAATATTGAACAGGCTGGTTAAAACGACATGGTCGACTCGTGCGACAGCTGGAGTTTTAGTTGCTCAGGAATAGCGATAGCATATGCTCTTCATCTTCCAGAGCTCGATGGCGACGCTGGGAGGCCACATATAATAAGAATCCGAGCCCGAATTAGACTGGCTGCACAAGCCGCTCCCGATGAAATGTTAATGCGAAATTCATTCCTGCCACGTACTACGTAAACAAAACACCAACCGAGACTCAAGTTACCCACAGAGGAGAAGTTTTCGGCGCTTCAGAAAGCATCTCTCGAACTCACCGCATCTTCTACAAAATGCAACCTCCGCGCCCCGTGCCTCGCATTCCCAATAGTGGTAGCTATAAGGTTAATTTTCTCTCCAGTGCAGCAATACGCGAAACCTATCACGTTCACGAGCCCTCGCTCGCACCGAGAAAAGCCCGCCGGCCATTACGGAGCGCCGTTAGCTTCTACGATCGAGTGCGCAGGTACATATATACACATACACATCGAGCTTTCCGTATATCCTTAATCACATCATGAACCCCACAGGCCGATAGCCATAACGCACTCTAGAGTAAACGCGCGCCTCGATCACTGCCGGTGATGTAAGGAAACGGCCTCAGACTGCCTTCCCGCATCACATTTCGCAAATGCGTTTTCGTCGTCGTGACCGGCACGCATCGTTTTCGGCGGCGCTGTCTGCTTTGGACTGCATTTTCAAGGCGATCCTGACATAAGGAGCCATTTACATTGCCCTCGAGTATACAGGGGCCTATATATGCGGGAGGGAGCGGGCGAGAGCACCCTACCCGGTGCAGAATACATTAAAATCGTTTTAAACTCCCAGAAGGCTCGCGAAAACGGACCCCCGCTTCGAAGGACGGCAGGAGTCGGTGCTGCAAAGTGTCGTCGGAAGAGATATATGCCTTGGAAAAACGGTTCTTGCGCGCTGCCCCCAAAAATGTGCCGTTAAAGGCAAAGGAAGCGAAATGACCGCTGGTCCAACGGACTTGGAGGAAAATACTGTTCGAAAACTCCGCGATCTTGTGACGGTTGCGTTTGTTTCGAACAAATGGCACCTTATACCGGGCTGCGGCTCAAATGGACCTCCTTAGGATGCAGGTCGACGAAGCAATGCCGCTCCCCAGTGCGAAAAAGTGCCGATTACTGCGAAGTTCGCACGTATATGCATTAAATGTGGAAAACAAACGGATAAATGAATAAAAGACGCCGAGTTTTCGTTAAAAGAGCATCTTCGATTAGGAGTCTCCATACAGCTGCTTCTGTAGAGGTCAACTCGAGGGCGATCGGCATTTATGGCTGTCGTGAAACGGAGGCTGCAATAAGAGTGCGAGCGACAATATGTGAATAGACACGAAGCACGCTGAGATACTGTCCAGTTAGTACCATAAAAATTGGTTACGTATATTCACGAACTGCACAATAATGCTGCATAGTTCTCTATACTCGTCGCAAACAATGGAGTTCTCGTATAAATCCACGCTCAAGCGGCAAGCACGCGGAACGCATGCGCAAATTATCGTTGGACCGGCAACACCCTAAGGTTGGAAGTTGGGCGTGTTGATAATCCATTATGTAAAAAACCATTGCGCTATAAACAGTGCACGGGCAAAAGAAAAGGCACACACTGACACAGGCTGCGCAACGTGTCTCATGTGTGCGCAGTGTGTGCCTTTCCTTGTGGCCACATCTATTGAGCTCTACGGTTTTTTACATAACGGAAACATCCAGCGGCAACGCACTTCAATTAGACTGCAGGTGCTCCAGCGATTAAAAGCGCACGGTAACACTCGCTCAGAGTAAGATCAGCGCACTAATGCCTCTATAGTCAACATCACACCAGCAAAAAGAAAAATAAATAAAACGTTAAGACTTGTGGGCGCATTCCACGTGGTCGATGGCTACGAAATAATATTCCCGCTACACCCTTGTAGAGAATAGCGTTCATCGCCAGTATAGCTGGCGTGCTCGCTTTCTTTCTAAAGCGTTACCCAAGGGAACAGGCGCCGTGAATGTATACGCCTGCTTACTTTGCAAAACGAACGGTCTTATGCCGGCACCGGGCAGACACTTCACAAGTTTCCTTCACTTCGTTTTTTTTATATATATTACTATTCGTTATCTCGCAAATAAAAATCAAGTGAAAAAATAATATTGTTACCGGACTGGTCGCGCGTTTTAAAGAAATGAGAAAGAAAAAAAAAAACGCTGCGGCTAGCAGTAAAGGAGAAAAATAATGATGCTCGGGCTAGCTAGACTTTGCCAAGAAAAGCTGCCCGTGTGACGGAACAGACGAAGCGGTTTGTTCCCTGTTTCCCTTTCGCGGCCGCTGTTTCCATTTCATGAGCGTATAGCGAGAGTCGCCCGGCATCGCAGGAACCTTTCGCATGTTCACCGCCCGCCACCGCTGCGCGCACGAAGGCGCATCGTATAATCCAGAAGCGGCTCACGGTCTCGGCAGCGGCACCGTTAACTCAAAAGGCCCGCGTCAGCCGCGCGTTTTACGATCCAAGAGGAGAAGGCACGCCCCCGAGATTCCAGCGCGCGGGCCACAGACTTTCGCGGCAAACTGGCCTCTCTCTCCGCGATGCGCCGGGCATCTCCTGAGGGACCCGCTGAGCATCTGCACGCAGCCTGTTCGGTGGCCCACAACGATCGAGCGGGCTCCTTTGCGTGAACCGACCTCGTCAGGACGGCGACGAACCGCTAAAATTGGATAAGAAAGCAGTAATAAGGGCAATATACCTCGAACCATCGCTCCTGCCCGGGCACTTAAGTTTAACGGCCCTCGTTCAGAGGAGAAAGCGACGCATGCAGCTTTTGCGGCTGCGTGTGAAGACTGACTGTGCTCGGAAAGGGTATGCTCTGATTTGTCAAACGTCTTCCTTATATGCTGATGCCCAGCTAGCAAAGGCTTTTCAGGTTAACGCCGTACAAAGAAGAGCGATTAAACCGTTCTTCCTGATCGATTCCGTAGACACAGAATTGGGGCCGAAGCCTCCAAGTCTCTTTTTTCTCACAGATCGCCGGTTTGTGTTCAAGTCAGAGGTGTAGCGGTCACGTGGACAGCAGTCTTCCGCATACGGTTGCTTCCATTTTTGGTTTGAGTACAGAAAAAAAAAGATAGATAGATAGATAGATAGATAGATAGATAGATAGATAGATAGATAGATAGATAGATAGATAGATAGATAGATAGATAGATAGATAGATAGATAGATAGATAGATAGATCTTTGTGGGAATCTGCAAGAGCGAGACATACGCCTTCATAGTGTTCACCGTAGAGCGCGTCGTAACAAAGGCGCTGAAAGCTGAAACTATAGCAACTGCTTTTTACGGGTGACTGCAGTGAGGGTGCGTCACAAAGATCAATGATTACATCTCCTTCCGCCTTCGTTATCATTCACTGCCTTTCTCAAGCTATGCGGCCGAGGAGACGTGCGCACCTGACGTCCGTGAATTTATTCAGCGTGCGTGATAACTGTGAAACACGAATTTCCCACGATGCAAGCAAATACGACGGCAGCAAAACAAAACACGAGCGTTGTCAAACCACGTGCCAAGTGATAATCACTAAACTACACTAATCAGCTGGAAAAGATGACAGGACCGCACAAAACGACACCGAGTCAAAAAACATTTGACACCTCTCCAGCGGCTGCTCACAGATGTAACGAATTTCCTCTCGAGCATGACGAAAATGTGCGAGGTGGCAAACGAAACCGCCTGCGCATGCGCCGCGAAAATGATCGACGACAGCGGAGAAGCGCTCAAGAAAATCACCGACGGCTCGCCGCGCGCAAGAAGCGTATGTCAAACCCCCACGGACAATGCGAGGAAGCCGGAGGCCGTCATCTGTGACCTCATCAGCAATGGGCCGACGAGCACCCGCTACATTTGCGGCCGTGCAGGTGCCGTCGCGCGCTCTATCATATGGCGGTCCGCTGAGCTCCCAGAGGTGCTCGCAACGGTCCGCTGGTTATGACGTGACAGCTGATGGCCCCTCGTCGAGCTTTGCACGATGATGGCAGCGGGACCGTTGCGTGCCTCTGCCTCCGTTTCTCCCTCTCGTGCTCACGTATGCGCATTCGTTGTGCAGAGGTAATGTAAGAGAACACAAGTCGGTACAGTTCCCTTACCTGCGCCTGCAGGCAGCCGCACGCAGTCTCTCTCATACGCGTCATGAAATACACCGCTGCGAGCGCGGATTAAACCCGAATGCGGCCAAGTTCTATAATATCGCTCTGCGCACCGAAAGATGCGTGCGACTAGCGGTAGTCTTTCGTTGGCCGAGCCGCACTGCGGACCAGGAAGCAATGGCTGCGGCGGCGGGCGTCGCAAGCTGCTGGTGTCGTGGCTGTGGCCATGCGCAAGCGTGATCCACGGTGGCACGACCCGATTTATGTTATGCGCTGCTCGGCTATTATTAGCGGTCTGATGCTAGAGTCTCGGGACACGTGGCGATGTTCGCGAGCGTGTGCATAGTAGGCTATTTCTTTTGTTCTTCCGCAATAATAGACGATGACCGCTGTAGCAAGGTGCGACCCACGGTGCGCCTGTTCGTGACCTCAAGCACACGAAATAAGACACCGAAGTGAGACGCCGAGATAGAGCAGAGAGTCTCCTAACGGAATTGCGGACGCGGTCTTCGATGAGAATACGGTTGTCCTAAGATTTCCGGACGTGCGGAAGCGGAACTGAGAACTGTGAATACGACTGCGGACGCAGGAGACACAAAACGTGAAATGACACAGCGTTCTCGACTTCCATGTGTCTCGTGCAAACATTCATAACATCTGGCACAACAGCGTTTGAAAACTTGACATTTGATGGCACGATTCGAGGTTGAGCCGCGACATTCTCGGAGCAACAAATGGCCCACAAGGTGTCCCTCTCGCCAGTGCGCGGTTATGCATAGCCACTTTCGCAATCGACTTGAGTCCCCGCTCTCAGAAGAGAGAAGACGTGCTAAATTTTAAACGCATTGGTGAGTGTTAAGACATCGTCCCAGGCTTCGAGGAAAACTTTCGGCGTCAAAGCCGTGCATGACCAAAAGCGAGCTCCGCGACAGGCAGCTCCAACACGTTTTCGCGTCAGCCTCAATGTCCTGCGCATCTTAGCTGTACTGAGTGGTACACTGCGGGAAATTTTGTAGCGCATCCGGTAACGGGGCATTTCTGAACGCCTCGCACGGTGTAGAGCGTGCTGAAGAGACATATACCCGACACCACTTATAAGCGCAGTAAAATAACTCCGCAACTACGAGCTTAAATGCCACGATGCAGCCATCAATTAAAGCGGTCACGTGCTATGGATCGTTATACGGGTACGTAGCTATAGCGTACACGACTCCTTCCTCCTTTAAAGCAGCGGAACACGGGGTATACAAAGTACAAGGACTACAGGGCGCGCGGCACCAGGCATTAAGGTCTGGCAGCCAGCCATAGTGCAGCGTGTCCCCGTAACGCATACTTTATATATATATCCTCCGCCAATTGAGAACGCAGGGTCAGCTTAGCGGTCACCCGCAAAGATCACCCGCGGCCACGACTCACGATGCGCCGTCGCTTCCGTCTTTCCGGCGCGGCCCCGATATGCTCGACGAGTTCCGGAACGCCGAACGACCAAGCCTTTCCTCGCTCGACTGCATGCTGGCGAATGTTGGGGATAAAAGCGCGCGAATACGCAAACGCGCGGTCTGTGCTGAACGATCCGTTTGTTGTTCGGAAAGTATACGTACAACAATTGCGAGGACGAAACGGTCTGGCGTCCACTTGCGCAGCACGTCTGAGCACGAGAAACGCGACAAGAAATCGTTGACATATGTCAATCAGTGGACTCGGACTGAATGAAAATGAAGCACATTCTAAAGAAATTTCTTTGGAAGTATTCGCTGCCGCCTCAACAAAACTCTACTACTGGATCTGCGTTCTCACAGAATTAAACACCGCAGAGTAATAATAATGTAAAGCGATGCTTTCGTTTATTCACACAAGATACACGCGCCTCACCTTGGTTATGCAACTGAACCCTGTAATGCGGCTGAAGTTCAATCGGGTCACCAATTACCGCGATCATCAAACACCGCCACAGAAAGCATACGGAAGAGGTTCAGCAGGGTACTGTTTTAGATAAAAAGACAGCCTAGGCAAGCGCCAGGCAGGAGAAACTGTCAGCAAAGACGCGCGAGCATCACCTCCGACACCGCGCAACCGGGCTACAAGGGGAGGAAGAAGGAAGGGGGGCACATTCGCAGCGACAAACACTCAGCCCGACTCTCCGGTGTCGGATATCCGGCACACACGCAACGCACCTCATCTTCAGAGGTGCGCGGCCCGCGTGAGTTTCCCCGCGGCGTCTCGACTCAACAAGAGCGCAACTGCGGGAGAGAGATCGGACGGCACCCACCATTGACGGCAGCGGCTGTCTCGCGTGCGGTTTCAAAGCTTCGCCACAGGCGAGTGCAACGTTGGCCTCGATTGAGCCCCCGTCAACAAATGACACGGCCGCCGGAACAAAGACGCCGTCGTCGTGATGACCTCCTCGCTCTCTACTCGAAACACCACTCGCGGCACATTCTAGTCAAACAGCTGTTGGGCTTCGCCGTCCAGCAGGTTTGTTCTGCGGGAAAGCGTGCTTGGAGGCGCGACCTTCCGCTCATCTGTTTCTCGAAGGGCAACGACGCGGTCTCTTAGCGACGCAATCCGGCCGAAATGATGGCGCATTCTCCACGCACAAGATGACAAGGGCGAAAGAACCCGTTAATAAAGGCGGAAGCCCACGACACGGCGACGTTTTGCACGGCGTCACGACAGACGGTCACGGCGGTTGGGTACATTTTCTAGCGCAGCGACGACAACGAGCTGTTGTGGAAACCATCTTCACATTTCTTGCCTTGTTTTTAGTTTATCCCCCCGCCTGAAACAGAAAAATCAGCGCGATGATGGCAGCGCGTTTTCACGAAATGTACAGCACGTCCTGTATACGAAGGAAAGATGCGACTGGCGATAAAGTGTAACAGGTCTGCTTTACCGCGAGAAAAACATAGCTGAAAGAAGGCAGTAACTTGACATCTAAGAGCTAAAGAGTAAGGACCCTACGTCTACGGCATTAATTAGCGATAAGTGGAAGTTAAACGTAAAATGAGCGTTTCGTCAATGCTATGGACCGTATACAGCACACATGTTCCTTTGGAATGCTTGGTCCTTTTGATACCCTGTCTACATGTAACATGACGTCAGCGTAACTAAGCTTACATCACAAGCGTGTCCCAATGACCTGGAACTAGGACGCCTTAGAATTAGGTTGTGGCTTTTTCACATGTTTTAGCGTTCGTCTTTTTGTATCTATAGTCTCTCCTAGCGGGACCTATCCACAAGAGGATCAGTCTGTCCGCCTAGCGCAGGAAACAACGTACACGCGCTCCTCTTTCGTGAAGTTTAGAAGAAGGGTTTGTTGGACGAGTTGGTGCATATAAACAAATGGAAAGGTGCTGCGCCGGAAAAAAACAAAAGAAAACGACCACACAAACCAGACACAGACACTGCGCTCGTGTCTGTGTCCGGTCTACGTGGTCGTTTTTTCCCGCGCAGTTCCTTTCCGTTTCTTTTGTGAAGACTGCAAGAGATTAGAAGAGACACCGTAGTCCACTCCAATCCACATGCTTTCAAGCCTGCCATCTAACCACTGTCATTAAACAGCGCATCCACCATATAAAACCCTCTGCCAGAGGTATTTGAGGTATTAATAAATAAAATAAAATAAACATAAACGCCGTCATGGGATCGGCAGCCACGAAAGATGACAGATTCCCTCGAAGCCACTTACGTCGGAGGTTCGTCGCGAAATTCTTCGGGCGAATCGGCGCGCGTCAGGCAGTCCGCGCTGAAGCAACGCCGCACGATCTTTGGCAGCTCTATGGTTGCGGGTGAGGCGACCACAGCGCCCGCGTCGCTTACAACCACGCACGCACGGGCGCATACACGGGGAACCGACCGCGCTCTGGGAGACCCACCGTCGCTGGACTTCGCGCACTGACGTTGACAGTCGCCGTCCTGAAGCAAGCTGGCAGAACTGACGCTGCGTTTAAACACGAATGTTATGATGTGATGATGATGATGATGATGCTCCTCCTTCACATTTGGCATCTGCCCACTTGGGGGGATTAGCCAAGACTCATGCGGATTTGAGGTTAATTTACTAAGTTACGCTACCTGAAAGGTTTATTCGTCCTTTGATGTGAATTTGAATATTACAAACGTAGTCTTTTGATACGAAATAACTTAATAAAATAAAATGACAATCAATCAATGGTATATAGAATAACGGAATAAATCAGGATTTAATAATTGAACAAGCATATCGATTCGAGTCCGTAATGAACTTTTGTAGAGCAAGGCATATATTCCTGTTCGTGTATGGACGCAACACACCGCGACTTCTTCTCCTTCTTAACCTTCCATGTAAGACACAACATAGTAAATGTGGGAGACTAGCTGGCTGACAGCTTTAGTGAATTTTAGACGACATAAAAAAGCGGAGAAAAAAAATAAAAAGAAAACGAGGTGAGGAAAGCGAAAGGGAAGGGATAAGTAAAAAGTAGCGTTAATTCCCTGACAGAATGAATTCAATAAAAAGATCTTCCGACGGTTACCTTCGAAATTTCACGCCTTTAAGAAACTTCCACGTTCTTTTTGTCCGACAAAAAGAAAAAAAAAAGACAAAAGAAAGACAACAGAATACGTAAGCGATAAACAAGAGTAAATTCGTAATATTCACTACTAATTTCATCATTGATTATTCGATTCTGATTGGTATTTCATAGTACTTCTAACTTAACTCTTCATACTTCTCACAACTTGGCCAATCCTCCAGGGTGGGTATGCGTCAGAGTCCCTACTGTGGAGCGCAGCGCACAGTATATCACTGCCCGTGGGAATGCCCATGTCCACCGGGCTGTTCCCCTATCCCATCACCATCACATTCCTCATGGGAGACTGCGCTGACCAGCTCAGCGCCGCAGGAGCAGCGTCGGCTGATCCAGCGAGCACGTGGAGTGGCGCGAGCCAATGGGGCCCTGAACTAAGGGCTCCACCCTACGAGGAAGATCCCTCATTTCGTTTAAATAAATGTTTTCTCTCTCTCTCTCAGAGTTGAGGAAAACAACAACAACAACTTCAACAAGAGTGAATATAAGGCGCGGCTCTTGCGGCAACATGCTAACCTATACCTTGGCAATATTTTGGGCGACTCCCTTACGCAAACAGGAAATGCGTACCGCTCCGGTATTCTATAAATCATGTATCCAACACGACCGTTTCATTTTCTACCGGAAATGTTTTCAAGGCAGCTAAATGGGACAAATATTCAAAATTTCGGCACACACTTATCGGCATGCACGTGAACGCCGCGGATGTTATTGCCCCGAAATCTGTGAAATCCGCCACCAAAACCGCGCAAGGCAGCAGATAGACAATGCATGCATATATGGGTCAAAAGTGCGCATTTCCTCGTTGCGAAACGGCGACGCATTCACACCGCCGCGGCACGTAGACACGGAGCCCTTAATCAAAGGAGATCGGACGTGAGACGCATGGACGATGAACCCGCGCGCGCGGACGCGACCCGCACCGTGGGAGTGTAACGAAACGACGACGGGCCGGCCACGAGACGGCACAAAGACAAAAATCTCAGTCAAGCGCGCCGCCTCCGGAAGAAGTCCGTCAGGTTCGCGCGACGAGAAACCGACACGAAGAAAACGAGCAAGAAAAACAAACACAATTCGCAATGCAGCGGCATGACATCCAGTGTTACGCAAGACCGTCGTCGTCGTTGGTGAGTGGAAAAGAAACAAAACAACGAGCCACGCATTTAAGCTGCGCTCGAGAACCGCAAGCGACCGAACAAGCAAGCAGGCATAACGAGGGATGGCCCAGGCGACACGGGTCCTGCGGCGGCACGGTCCGCCATAAAAACGCGTCTCCGAAGCGGTTCACACGCCGCGGTGGCGCAACTGCGCGCCTCCTCGCGCACAGCCAGAACTCGCTGCGGTCCGTCCTAATCACGCGGGAATCTCCAACGAGCGGTGACCTGCGACTGGCCCCGGGGACACCGACAGCCCTTCTCGGACTCCTTCGACGCGACAAGCGGTACACACGGACGCACAGACAGAAGAAGCAGACGACAACGCAAGACAGCCGGTGACTAGCCATGGTTTGCACGCGCCCGTCCCACCATGTTCAGCCACTGGGGGAGTTCGGATACGCGCCTAGAGCATGGCCTCCAACACCATGGAGAACAGAACGCGCGTTGATAATCTCGGAAGCTGTGCACAGAAAAAGAAACAGTGCTTGGTTGTCTGATTAAGATGGTTATTAACGCTGCTTATTGACGATATCAACGATACCAGTCCTCAAGGGCATCCGCTTTCATACGGAGCGGCGGCCAGAATCCACGCAGCCTATACGTGCGATAAGATGTATGCCTCCTTTTTGTTTAATTTGTTCTTTTCGTACAAGTGCTCCTTTCTACCATACACTAAGCATATGCCGCTGTAACAAACCTGGTTCGATGAGCAGAATAAGCAGCGCCGCCGCTCCTTTCTTCCCCAACACCTTCCGTTGTCTCTGCAGCGATTACACAACCATAGTGCTTGACTGCGCACCTAAAGGACGCCGCTTCAAACTCGGCTACGGTGGTAGCTTCTTCAATGGAGGCAAAAATGCTAGAGGCCCGCGTACTGAGCGTTCTGAGTGCGCGTTATAAGGAACCTCAGGTGATCAAAACTTGCGTAGGCCTCCACTACGGCGTTCATCTCCTTTCTACACAATTGCCTCTCTCTCTCTCTCTCTCTCCTTTTGACGCTAAGCTGTGCTCCAGCCAAGGGCTGCAGAAAATAGTGCCATTTCCTTAACCGAACCACAATTATTACACAACTATAGCCGCAAGAGATCGCGCCCGAACGTATGTCCCATATACCTCTCGCCAGTATGGTACGTCAGCATTTATAATCAATACCCGATGTAGGAACACTTAATGCAGAAATGCATTACAGGGGCGATACCATGAGGACGACCACTGCTTTGCGCAATCATCTGAAAAGTGCGCTAAAATCAACTGGGGGCATCATCGAACGACGAACAGAAAGCACTATATACAGAACAACACGTAACCAGATCGTTCGTACGTAGAAGCATACCCTGGGGGTGCAGATGTGATAGATCGTGCCACGAGCCTTATTAATGCGACCAGAAAGTCGCAGCAGGAAACTATAGGGTCGATTAATCAAGCTCGCCGCAGGGAGCAGGCGAGAGCGCGATCCACTGCAATTACTCGCGATATAAGGACCGCCTGTGAGCTACAGCCTTTGCTACAGCGGAGGTCACGTGATAGTAGCCGTGTAACTATAGCTGCACCAATCACGCGTGCAAGCCACTCTATATATGCGCGCTATAATACCACATAGACATTCATGACTCCCGAAATCGCCGATGAATGAAGCAGCCAACGAACAGCCGCAAGCGTCCGCAAGCAAACGCGCGGCACTTACGTTAACGATCAAGCGCGAAAACTGCACCGTAAACGAATCGGTCAAGATAGGTATGCCATTACAAGTTTAGTAACGTTGGCTGCCGGACGAACTGGTTTATCAAAGTTTGGCGGAAGGCTGCACTTAATGTGCCTCCTTAAAGGGAGACTAAAGTGAACGAGTAAATCAGTCTATGATGACAGATGTTTCTTTGACAATCCTACTGTGGTTGATTTCATCGTCGTGGGTTCACTATCAAAATAAAAAATAAAAGTCAAAGTTTCATTTTTGAATTTCGCGTCCGAACCTCTGCCCATCAATGCAAGCATGAAGTCACGTACTGATTTCACAGCCTTTCTTTTTCTTTTGTATTTCGTCCGCATTGTTTGTACAGAATTTCATGAAACTTGCTTCGTGAACTCTCTTGTCACATACGATCAGGATCGATGAACAAATCGCAAAATACGATTTAGAACAGGGAATGTCGCGGGAGCCAACGTTTCGACGAGCGGACTTGTCTTCGTCAGGGCGGCAACTGTCAGGACTGTACGAACTGTACGATCAGGATGCAATTAAATTTTACCAGCGAATAATTATGTGGGTCCTAGCAAGTGCCTTCAAAATCTATGACGTCATAGCGAGTTGGTGCTCAGGATGGCGTCGCCAAGTGTATTTTCCTTTTTCGCTTTCTCTCGCTGTAAGAGTGGAGCTTTTGTGAAAGAGTGATTGTGAAAGCGTGATTTACTGATAGGAGCAAGATCGTCCTGAGTGTCCCTTTAAAGCAAGTTCTTCAACCTCGATCACCACTAGATGTTTCCCTGTGGCCCCCAGAATATTATCTGATCACCTCGCGCATGGAGGGCCTCGTTGTTCCTCACGTTCCTCTCTGGCTAGCATGCATTTGCACTAAGCGAACAGGCAGCTCGCATGACACCGCTACATAAGAACATCTTACTTACTACAGGATTTTTGCTTCGAAAGAAAATTCTGGATTAATCTTTCTTATAACCGAGATATTCGCTTTGTTGTTCGTGGGATTCTCATAACTGTTCACCAGCACCACGGCTCGAAGGGGCCCTAACGTTAACGCTGCTTACGAGTGCGTATTCCAAGGACCTATTTTAGTAAGCCAGGCGTCTGCGATGTGTCGTGTGCAATCTCGCATGCACTTAACTCGCATTTAGTCAGCCCTTCCCATAGGACAGCCGTGGCGTCAGCGAAGCACGCTTGTTTGACAGGACTTACAGCTAAGGGGTCAGGGCGCGGGTCCCACCCAGACCGAGGGATATTGTTTTCAAAACCATCAGATGAGTGAGTTTCTTTGTAGGAATCTCCCAGAGAAGTACGGCGTCAGTCTGAATACCCTTCTAATCGAACGTAACGACATCACAGGACGTCACGTTACCATCACCGTTACGTCATAACTCGTTCACACGAATGTTCCTTGCCATTTGTGTTACCGCCGGGTCTTTCGACTCATGAGCCATGCAGTGATTCCGCATTAATAAACATAAACACAATGGAGAACAGGAGGCTAAATGTTCAGGCCCGTGTGTATTGAGCGATGTCAGTGCACGCTAGAGAACCCCAGGTGGTCGAAATTTCCGGAGCCCCCCGCAATGGCTTCTCTCATAATCGTATCGCGGTTCGTAAAACCCCAGGAATCATCATCACAACGAAGCCAACCGCCGCGTATTTATAGATAGATTTTGTTTGCGCATTCGCGAGAACACAATGGCGCTAAATAAACGTCGGGCGGCGCCATATGGCCATGCCTGGCGGCGCTCGGAGCGCATCTATTAAGCGCGCCACGCAACCTGCCGGGGCACGGCAGAGCCTGGGATACAGGGAGACGGCAGGTGCGGCACCCGCCCTTTTGATTCTCTTGTTTCTCTCCACCCGGTCCTCCGCACGCGTGCGCGGCCCTCGGCAACAGAACGGCGGATTCACGTGACGGTCAATAGCAGATTAACATATCACGTTGTGCAAGACTTCGGGCGAAAGACGACGACCCAGACTACGGCCGGGGCTTCCGCCGTCATTAGGGCTCCTCATATCTTTCCTCGGTGCGTTTCCTTAGGAGCATGCACATCAGCTGCGAAGGCGCGAGAAGCCAGCAACTCCCCAGTTTTTAAAGCAATCGCTTGACGTCCTTGATCTATAAGCGACGAAAGGGGCGGGAAGGAATAGTGATAGCAACTACACCAACTTCCCAGAAGATAAATATACCCTCTCGTTTCCGGTGCGTAGTATAGGGTTTCACACCACGGTAACAAACTTATATATGCAAGCGACCGGAAAGGCCATAGATGAATAAAGAGTGCGCGGTATACGTGTGTTTTATATGTACGGTAAATGCTAATGTCTGCTTATAAAACCAGACGTCGCTTGCCCACAGAAATCTATACGCATGGCCTTGAAGTTGGCTGCAACACCACATCATCCATATGGCTGCGTGCAGTTAACCTTGAATCTGTAACACGGCGAAGCACATCATCCCTCCTCCTTAAGAAAAAAGACAAGAAGAAAAGAAGGCGAAAAGAATTTTCACGGCGCATTTAAGATCAATCCAGAAAGCAAGTGGTGTATCCCCGCATCGTGCATTCAGCCCTGGATGGTGAAAATTCGGCACCGCTGTCGTCTGCAGAAAGCACCCCTACGCGGAACGTACATTTCTTATTCGATTTTCATTCACTTTTCGGTCGAGTATAACCGTGGCGCACCGAGTAGAACTACTACAGCTGAAACAGCATTATTTCGTCTTACTAGCGCATTTATTCCATAAATAACGAGGGCAATGAAGAAGCCTGTGGCGTCGGCTCTCAGCGTTACGGCTCACTGGCAATAAATCAGCAATTTTGCCTACGTCTGCTCTCACCTGCATCTATGCAAACCTCTAGCATCTATCCACCGAGCTGCCGAGTAAATTGCCTACGTGAACAGAGCAAGCAGCTGTGACACAGATACACAGCTGCGACAACGGCGGAAGAGCGTGCAACTTGAAAGCTATACATAGCCGAGCGAAAAAAAAAAATAAACAGAAGAAAGTTACTCGCTGGCTGTTAGATCTAAACGCTGCGCCGCATGCATCGCGTACGATAAAAAAGCAAGCCGAGCTGCGCCTTTGATGATAGTGCAGACCCAGACTCGCACGGCTTGCGGACCCTTGGGAGGCCTCGACATTTTGCGAGCCTCAAATTTCGCGAAATTTACGGTGTAGTTCGCGACGGGACGCCAGCAATATACTGCCACTTTATTATATATTGGAGACACGCCTGAAGGAGCGACATTCAGCTGATATATAAATAAGCTTTGCCATAAAAAAAAATTGGCTGCAATATTTCAATTATTTCTTAACGCAATTAGGCGGCCTTGCTGGCGAGTCACACTGATAAAGCGACGAGCACACGCGTTCAAAATTCGTTTATCGAACTGTATCCAGATAAATAGCAATACTGCCAAAGGCCGCTAATTCCCAGCGCAAGAACACACAACGACCTGAGCGAAACAAATGCCGATGCCAAGCTGATATCGAACAGAATGCATGTAACCGCCTTTAAGCGCAAATAACCGCACGTCAGAAGGACGTTGAAATCGGCTGAGAGATCCGTTCTAACAGAAACACCGAGGAGTTCCCATTTTTCACGTGCATGTGTTCGTTGGAATGTAGAAAAGACGGAAAACATAGTGAAGCTCCTTAAACAAATAATTATGCAATCCGCGTAAATTGTGCACAGGTTCATCTACAACGTCAAGATAACGACTACATTACGCGAACTATAGCTATGGACAAACAATAGTCGCTGGCCTCCGCCATTTCAGTAGTGCAGGGCCCTACTTCTCTATGCATGTGTGTCGTCTGCATAAAAGCTGTATTAAAAAAAAAAAAAAAGGTGTCAGTCTCGAGAGGCCATAATTTTGCGTGGCACGAGTGCTAGAAGCAAGTGAGAAGAGGCGGAAGCACGTCCTGCTGGCGACAATATGTGTACGATGTTGCGCATGCTTGAAGTCAGAAACAACAAGGAGAGAAGAAGCTCTGAGAACGCAAAGTTATTCATGAATATACATTACACATATTACGGGACGTATACGCCATCAAACGGAAGCAGAGACCGATGGGAACATCCTGAATGGCGGGCATCGTAACCGATGCTCCTATATCTTCTCCAAGAATAAGATAACGATTCTCTGTTCACCCGCTTCCTCGGTCGTCCAAACATTCCTCCGCCTACGTTCTCAACAAGATCGACCGGTCTCCGGTGGAGGGCGAAAGGAAAGAAGCGGAATTACGCTATAGAGAGATCACTTCATTATACCAGCCCTGACCTCGAAATCAGATGACACACCTTCCACCTTCAGTGCCACGTGTGCGCAAAGCCGCCGCAAAAGAAAAAAAAAGAAAGAAAAAGAAAAAAAAAACACTGAAGTCTCCAGCGACTCCGCCGAAAGTGGCAGCACGCATTCAATAATGCTGCCGGTCAGGAGATAAGGCCAACTTACACGAGACCCAAAGACTGCGATATTAAACGGGCCCCTGGCGTCCTCTCGCCACAAAACACGCGCAACTATATACCACGTTCGCGCGGCGTATATAACTTCACCAAGAAGCCAAGAAGCAGCAAACTGGGACATGTCGGGGGCGTCGTTATGGAGCACCCGAAATATCAACAGCACGCTCTCTGCGGGGGAGTCAGGAATACGGGCGCGCAATTTCCACTGTCCTATTGGGAAGTGCTCCTCGCATTTCTTTGCCGTGCGTGAGCGTAAGAAAACACAACTATATAACGTCTCCGTGCGTCGACGAACGTAAGCGAGTGCGTTTGTTCACGGCTGCGGACAAAAATAGGCACGGTATTCACGTTTGAGCCCTTCGGGGTTGCCGTATAGAGGAAAAGAGACTTGCCTCTGCTCTTGAATATCATTACCGTTCTCCTTTATGATGCTGATCGATTCGTTACGTTCCCCGATTGCTTCCTTTCCCGTCCAGGCACTGTCAGGGACGCCTTCTTATATGCGAGGCGCACAAATACAGTTGACGGTCGCAGAACGACCGCCCCGTTCATTATCCGTCCCTTCACGACGAAACTCGGATGGCAGGGAGAAAAAAAAAAAAAATCTAGCGGCGTCTCCAGGCTCTCAGTATCGACAGTTCGGTGCACCGACATGAACGTTGTGTGCATGCGCGCGCTTTGAAAGTTCCACATATACATAGTTTCCATCAACCCGCGGTCAATGGCAGACACAAGGTTGTTTTAGAGGGCGTATTCTTCTTAGTTTCATTTCCAAATCTTATGCCAGCAAATTCAAGCTGCGTTGCCGAAATAAGCTGATTTGGCAGCTTTAGGCAAGGTCTCCCTTCGTCAGTGCAACCGTGTCATGCACACATATGGAGTAGCTGCTGCTCTGTTATACATATGTAAGAGGGTGCCGACGAATATCGAGCGTCGTCTTAAAAAAAAGAGAAAGAAAAAAGAAAGCCAGAAGATAAAGCTGTTAAATGTGACACTAACATATTCTATATTTTACCACAAGAAACCGATGTACTTGTCCAAGTTTCTAAAAATAAACACTGTCCAACTATTCGTTTAACTATTCATGCCCCAGATCTAGATAATCCTGGTGCCTTCCTCGCCACCTTCCCTCGATGTTTGGTCGCCACTTTATTATTACAGCACCGCAATATCGCAAATTATTCGCTGAACAATCAACTTAAAGGTCGTGCACAATCCACCAGAGTCATGACACGGGCTCCCAAGAGAGTGCTGGAGGCCGCGGAGGAGCGCGGGGCACCAAACGCGGTGTCATTAGGCCAACAGCCGTGAAGCGGGAGACCGTCGGTCGAGGGAACCCCAGCTGAAGGGCCTCAACCTAAATTGCGCGAGACACGGCAGCCCGAGGCGCTGGTGTGTGTATAGGGTGGCGGTCAACAAGCACCCTCGGGAACATGGGCGCCACGGCCGAGGAGAGCAGCTAGCTCATCTTCCCCCTCCTCTCCGTATCTCTCTTCTTGGGTGCTACTCTTCACTGCTTTCCGCTGCTGCGAAAGCCCAATCGCCAAGCGCGGGTTGATTCAGGGCGGCCGCTGAGGTCAATGAATTGTGGTGTCGCTGCGACCGGCGCCGCGTAAATCTATTCCGTGCAAATAGGCGAAAGCTGAGCCCGGCCGTGGGAAACTTGAGAACACGCAGCTCTCTCCGCTATCATTGCGCAAGCCACAGCGCAGGAACGAAATGTGCCTCCATGCGGCTCAGTGGTGACTACATTTGTGCTGGAGAGTACGATGCTGGAGAGTGCGATCAGAGAGCCCCTACGCACCCCCAATGGGGGAAGGGTACACACACCAGGCTGCTTTTCTAAAGGCGCCCCCTAATTTCTCAGATTATTTCACAGCTTCAAAATACACCCCCCCCCCCCCCTTTTTTTTTTTTTTTCAGCTGGCAGAGAAAACCCTGGGTGCGCTTCCCGGGCGTGGTGCGGCTGAAAGGCACAATGGCCAACGGGTGGAGCGTTACGTGGAGGGATATTCTAGAATACGACGGTAAGTGTCACACTAATTCAATCAATCAATCAATCTAGCAATTTAAAAAAAAAATGTAGATAGAACTTTTCTTTATTCCGTCTTTTTTTTTTTTTTTCGGGTGGGGGGTGTGCTGGCTGGCTGGCACGTGTGCACAGAGGCTGCAATAATACCGCGAAGTATATCCTAACAGTACTTGTTGCTGGCCTAGTTTGTTCGTATACTTTCGAAAAAAGAAAAGTAAGCGCAAATAATAAAGGCATCGCCTGCGTAAGTGACACATCCCTTGTTTTGCGCGGCAAATAATTTCAGTTTTTAAATATCTGCATGATTGGCGATATGCGCGGCTGTGACCACGATGCGCAGTGCGCTTGCGCACTCTTTTTCCTGTGCATTTATCATGGGAGATGATCCACAATAACGATTAGTTGAGAGTGACGTTCGTCTTGTGTGTATGGTGTTTTCCTCCTGTGTCCGTCTTTTATTCTTTGCGCTGACTAGTTTCCTTCGAAAGACCGTGAAGGGCGTATGCCAGGTTCAGGCGCGAGTTAGCAGTATTGCGGACTTCGATGAGCCAACCAGCAGTCGAGATGAAGAATGAAAATAAAAAGGAAGAAAAACAAAAGCGCGAAAAGAAACAAAGATTGTCAAAGGGATATTCGACAAGTATAATTCTGATTTTCCACAGTTAGGTATTTAGTAAGGCACTCGTACCAAAACGGAAAGGCCAGCGGAAGAACAAGTTTTCACGACTATTTGAGATCCTTCAATCGTGCACCATTTAACGAGTGTTCAGCGTACGGGACAAGTCTCCCGATTATCGTCACAGCTCAACGGGCGCTTTCAGTCGTTGCTTTAATGCGACGCGGCATTTCACCGAGGCTCTGCTCCTTAATGCGCTATGACGACAGCCACCGAGAGATTGCAATGTAAAACGAGCAGGGCGGCAACTGCTTGCCTCGTTATTGCTGGTCGTACGACGACGAGTGTTTTCCCTTCTCACAGATAAACAAGCGCGCTGTGCGACACGCGAGCGCTTTATTTACGTCAGCGAAGGAAGCAGGATGCCATAGCAAATGGCTCGCCACACGAAACCCGAACGAATGGAACAGAGGTTAAAAAATAAAGAAAAAAATGACGCGCAAGCAAAACAGCGTGCGCTGTTAAAAAACAGTATCGCCTTAACAAGAAACAGCCGACCCGGCTTCGTCAGAGAAGACGCGCCTTTTTAGCGGCCAGCGAAAACGACAACAAGCAGGGCCGACTGGGTTACCGAGGGCGGCAAGCGCGTCCCACTATCACGCGTGCCGCCTTCAAAAGGAGCCCGACACGAGCGAGCCAAGGCCAGCCGACGAGGACGAGGAAGCACGCTTCCCTGCGCAGGCTCTCCGTTGAAACCACGGTGCAGGTGGTTTCTTCGAGGCCAAGCGCGTATAAGGAATCCTACCAAATTTCATATGCCGAATGCAGTATTCCTGCTTGGAAAAGCCTGAAGATGTGAACCTGCAAAGCGCGTGTGTACACTCTATGTAACGATCACATGGGCAATTATTTCTTACCGAGCTTAACCGTCATGTATCGACCCCCCTACAACCGCTCCGTTATCCTCACCACCCCGCCATGTTTCTTCCTGTCCATTCAGACCCTTTTCACATCCTCTCAACGCTGCCCGACGTTCATGTGTCAGCGCACTCCGATGGGCTGATGAGGTGCGGTCAACAGTAATTTCATTTCCTTCACTTGCGTGACAACTTAAAAGAAAAAAAATTGTTACGAAAGCGGTAACGACATTTCAATACCGAGAAGTTCTAAAACACCGGAACATTAGTTCACCAAAGAATTTGCCTGTTCCTACTTGAGTGCCAAGTTCGCGCATGACCGACATCCGCAACACATAGAAGAGACGCAACACTGCCACGATATAGTGAAAGATGTGTGGCCGGAATATTCCGTTCACCCATCCGCAATAAGTGCTTGCTGTTGGTGCTTCATCTCCACGTTGCATGGCTTCTGCGCCAGCTGTCAGAGTGGACCTGCTGTCCTTGTCTGCTTAGCGCCCTATATTCCCTTTATATGATGATTATGAACCAACGCAACCAGCAAAAAGTTTCCTCCAGATGGGGTTATATATAGTTTCGCTGAGCGCGAGCTGTGGGGAATGCGCCACGCAAACCGTCGTTTCGTGCAGTTTCCCGTCTGCTTCTTTAAAGCCTAAAGCAACGCCGTGAAAGCTCGGTTCGTGAGAAACCTGAGACGGTCAGCGAGCCACAGACGAACCCTCTAAAGAAACCCGCGGTAAGACCTTGCACCACCGACGCGGATGATATCAGTGTTGATGCCGTTTTAGACAGACAGAGAGAGAGAGAGAGAGAGAGAGAGAGAGAGAGAGAGAGAGAGAGAGAGCCCATAGAACCTCCGCTAGCGAAAGGGCAAGAAAGACGGAAGATTTCGTGGTGCCCAAGCGCGCGGAATGTTTAAATGCGCGCCAAGAATAACCGCACGAAAGTCGCCGAAACGCGCGCGCCAACGGATGCATGAGAAAGCGCATGGAACGTACAAACAAAGAAGCCATGGAATGCGTCGATGATGACCGACGGCAGCAGCAGCTATATATTGCACCAAAACGGTTGTGGTTGGTGTGGTGATCGATGAAAGAGGCAACGTGTGCGTACGTGACCGACAACGCGTGTGAAGCACTTAGCTTAAGCATGAAGCACCGCGATAGTTTTCTCTTGCGACGCCGGGTGCACCAAAAAACCCTCAAAGCCATTACTTGATCGCTTATTACAACATCGTAGGGTGTACACAGGCATAACGTCACATAAAAAAAAAAAAAAACCCTGATGCGCACACGCATGCACGTTCCATGGTCTCGGAATTGAGAACTTGCACAGATTGATTAAAAGCGCAGGAAATATGAAAATGAGAGGAAGCACTGCAACCGCAGGAGGTACACGTCCATGATTTGAGAGTCCCTTTAGTTGCAGCGAAATGATCAAGCACGCACGAACACTATTAATTGCAGGAAGAACCAATAAAATGAAATGCATGCGACAGCCATACGGCGAAAACCTTTGCGCTGACTAAACTGGGGAAACACAAAAAGGGACACGTTTATTGCGTGCAAAATTCTTCACCATGAAGTCAGAACAACCAGCCCACAGTTGCAATTTATGTATTTTTAGCAACGGCTGCCAGGTAATATTGTTACACTCGGATAGGACGAAACAAAAGCAAGGGAATGAAAGAATTCCTACAGAACGCATCATCTCAACAAAACCGCCAATGTTAATGCTGTTTGCATTCCAGCAGTGGAACGTAACTCCGCTTTGTCCCTTACGAAACGCGCCACGTGCTGCATATGGACTCATCACTCCTGCTGCCTTTGTTACGTCATGTGGCTGCGCGCGTGCGAAGCTACCCTCTCTTCCCCTGGCCTCCGGGATACGTGCCTCGCCGCCAACGGGGATTTCTGGCGTTGCGCTATCGCTTTATAGAGCAATCTATCGTGCATTATTCTGTACCCGAAGAACATGTGTAATATGGGTTCGATTCCGCGAGGCCCTTGCGAGAGTATAACTGCTAGCCTGCGGCAGTATACGACTTTGAAAAGCAAGAGAAGTCGGAAAAAGAAAGTTTCTTTCCTGAGGACACACACACACACACACACACACACACAACACACACACACACACACACACACACACACACAGAGAGAGAGAGAGAGAGAGAGAGAGAGAGAGAGAACAGGACACAACAGCAACGGAAAAGGTGATGGACTGAGGAAAAAAAAAGGTAACGAAAGAGCAGGAGAAGACTTCTAGCGGCGACCGGGTCTTTTCTCCGACACGCGCCAGCGACCGTCTACTTGATGCGGGCGTGAACTCGAGAGCGCGCGCACGACCGCTCGTCAAGGTGAGCCCCACCTGCGGAGTGCGCACGACGAGAGCGTGCAGACAGTGCGACGTGTATACGCGAGAAGATAGGCGGCGCCCGGAATAGAAAACTTGTTGCAGCACACTGAACTGGTTTGTACGCTAAAGGGGGTCGCTGATGCGTATTTCTCATGAATGACAACTTTGCTCGAGAAGCGCATGAACGCAGAGCATAGCACGAGCAAACAGCACGTCTGGTGACAATCCATGCTCATGAAATGTTTGGTCCAGCGATGGTTACGCTATCGTATAATAGCCGGCGGGCAAAGGAGTTCGAGAGATCAGACAGAGAGGAAAGACGCATGAACCGCGCAGTGCAGAATCCTGCCTGAATTACCGATGGACGTCATGGTGCGCTATTCTGTCAAACAGGCCGCCAGTACACCATCTAGCCTCTACACGTTAGTCAGTGCTCGCGTGCAATCGAGTGGCGGTGCAGCGACAGGCATGGGCAGCCTCGCTACTGCAGTCAAAAACTCTGCAGTAGCGTTCCCGGTATAAGAAGAGAGAGAGAGAGAGAGAGCGATATTTATTGAAAGGCAGAGAACTTAACCGGCGTTGAAACATCGCTGACATTCTACTCTGCGTGGGCAGGGAGTTTGGGGAGAGAAAGACGGATAGAAAGAAGTGAAAAACACAGGAAGGGGATGTATATAGCTTCGTGGTTAGACACACAGTGATTAGACAGTATAGTTCGACTACAGTGATTAGACAACGAGACGGCCAGAATTCCATTTTATCCCCTGAGGCCCACGTAATGTATTATACACAGCAAAATAATATAGTTTCTTGATTTTCTATAACCCGGGGATATTCCCTATATTATGGCCACAAGTGGCTCAATCTCTACGAGGTTCTGTTGCACAGTGCACAATGATAAGGATCTGATTCTCGCCCTCCTATAGGCTCTGGTTAGAGTGACCTGCACACGTTACATGTACTTACATGTACAGTCAGCCAATATTAATACGAAGCCCAATCTGGATCCGTTGTTGCTGAATCTGACAAATCAACAGACCATAGGCACGTAGCCGACAGGTTGCAGCAAGGCAGCGTTATTCCGCAAATCTGGGATGCGCACACACTTTTTTTTTCTTCTTCTTCTTTTTTTTTTTTTTCGGGGCGTACTGCCGAGGGCAGCCGAAGGGTGTGACGCAACCGACAGGTGGGCGACGATCGAGTCACCGTCGCGCGACCTGCGACAGAGGGGGACCCACACCCATGGAATAACACGGCGGGGTCCTCCCCACCTGCCGCGGTAGCAACAGCAGACGCGAGATCTCGCAACGGTAGGGCGCCTGTCTTCACTTTTACTTCCGGTCGACTACGCGAAATTGGTGTCGCCGTTGCAGATGCGCTCTCCGCACACGTCAAATGCGAAGGTAGCGTGCTACTACGACGACTCACGTGGATTTCACGGAAAGCGTAACCACGCTGATGTAGCGTTACGTCTGTGGGCACACCGATGCACAAAGGGAGAAGCCGGTGTAAGCAAGAAGCTCCGCAGAGGCTCTCAGCCGACACGACGATTCGGGAGAGCACTCGACGTAACTTTATTTAAAACGCAACTTGAAGCTACAAGTGGTGGTCAATGAAAAAGCGTTGCTCGTATACAGAAGCGATGTCATAACATATAAGCAAACTAGTCCGGCTTGGCGCCCTTTCCATACGTATACCGCGCATGGTTGAAGGCAGACTAAGAGGAAAATCTAAGGATTAAGACATTCGTGAACTTCATCGCAAGATTCTTTGGCGAGCTGATCGAAAAGATAGAAGGTGACGACCGCTCAGCTGAAGATGGAGACGTCATTCCGCTCTAGAGGTGCCCGCAATATGTGTGACGTTCCGCACGGAAAAATTGCAAAATGACTAGGTACATAAAGCAAAACAAATATAGGTATATTTCTGGTACGCGCTGCGCCTTGTTTCAGTTAGCTTCCTGTAGAAAATGAAGCAATTCTTCATATCTCGCAGAAAACACGGACGCAATGGCGCAACTTTATCCGTTTGATGTAGCATACGCGCAGTTCGATTCGCCCTCTCTTGATAGCCAAGAAATGCTGTCCGCGAGTACAGTGCGTCGTGTCTGTGACCGCCCTGCGCTCACTATTCAATGCGAAGATCATGAACCACTCAGCCCGAGTTTCTATACAGTGTATTGAAAAGCTGAAAGATTCAAGTGATGTACGACGTTATAAGGCCGGGACATACGTTGCTGAGCCTGCTCGCGTATAACTAATTCCTAGAGAAAGCAAGGCAGCCGGTCTCGTCGGTCGGCAACAATGCCGGTGGAACGTCTGTCGGTGGTCATATCTGCCTAAGCGTGACGAATGCAGCCGCGGACTCGGCCCGCAATACGAACTCGAGACAATAGACCGCCGACGAAGAAACATGCGGGGGCAACACGATTCCGGTCGGCCGCGGGACGAAGATGCCGGCTCCATTGTGCGCTGGAGATTGAGCTGCTCGAACGCGCCACGCGGCGTGCGCGGTGTATGTGACAGATAAATGCAGTGCATGCAGTAGTAGCTGCGCGCTTGTACACACATAGTGGCTGGCGCATATGTATCATATATATGACACAGCGGCAGGAAGCCAGTATATACGAGAATCGACAGCTACGCGGAATGCTGGTGATGTCCGCTGACACTCGACAGAAGCTATAGATGAGAGGCATCAGGATAGATTAATGTTCCACTACGTCACCTAGTCTTTATACAGCTTTCGTTATTTGTACACTTTGAATTGGATCAATTACGTCTTGTCACGTTCAAACTTATCTACGTATGCAACACGCGGCGCATGTGTAAAAGACGGCGGTAGGTACACTGGATTCCGCCAACTTATGGATGGCACGTGAAAAGTACGCGGGGCATTCGTTAAAAAGGTGGCTCCGCGATAATAATCGCTGAAATACGCGGGGACATTCTTCTTTTTTCGGCGAACAGGGAAGGAAACCTGGCAAGTATAGAGGAAACTACTGATCAAGCTGGCAAAATCACTGCCGGTCAGCGACCCGAACGAGCCAAAAGTCGAAGACCAAGTGTATACCTCGAGTTTCCTCCGCACGAAAGGCGCACTGGAAGAAATCGACGGAGGACCGGAAAGGAAATAATTAAAAGAGAGCGTCTCGACTTTTTCCCGTGGCCACGCCCTCTCCACCGCTTGCCGTTTACGCCCACCCAGGCTGATATAATGGCGGGAACTACATTACGGCGCCAAAACGCCCAGCGGAAACAGGCATTAAAAAACAGAAACAGAACTCGGTACACATGCACTGCGTGTAAGCGAATGCAGCGGGGGCTCTGCCACAACAGCAAGCAGCGAAGGCGACCCAGAGTTTCTTCGAAGCGTCGCTGAAGGACCGAGTCGGTTTCCTTAATTCGCCCTGCTTCCATTTCGAGTCTCACGGGTCGCGCGATCCATTCTCGTCCGAGAGAAGAGGAGCGTCCAGGAAGAATGGTCCATCGTCCCCTGCGATCTCTTCCCGCGAGTCGCGTATATGGGACATATATATACACGCACCTATAAGTCGCCGATCGGGGTGGGCTGTCGCATAGCCTCAGGGATGGACGACCGCACGCAGGTGGCGTTCTACATACACACCGAAGACGCGTAGGTTTCCCGATTCGCGGCGCTCGAATTAACGAAAGCCCGGCCCTTTCCTCGGGTATATAACAACGAAGATCTCGGAGGATCGTCGCCTAGAGAAGCCACGGAAAAAAAAGAAAGAAGAAAAAAGATCGGTGCGGTGACACGGTGTCGGCGAATAACAAGTGGCGGCGTGCCGCGAATACGCGCCCTCCTACGACGACTGTCCCCACGGCAGTTTTCTTTTGGGCGTCCCGCGTCGCTGTTAATTATACGCATGGAGCTGCAGCAGCGGCAGCCCAAGACGCACGCAGAGCCCCGAGGACAAACACACACGACACTTCTCACACGCAATCTCCTTTTCCAGAAGGAGAAGCCTAGGCGACCAACCAGTTAACGGTGCTCGTACAATTTGGGGTGGTGAGTCGCGGCGCCCCGAGGTGAACGGCAGTGCCAGCACGCAAGGAAGCACTTGTCCTGTAAAGTGCATTTGAGAGCGTCCATCGCAAGCTGCGATGAATTACGTTTACTTTAGGCAGGTGCCCGATCTTAACACGATGTCCCGATCAACCTGCGACATGTTCGGCACGTGACATTATGGCAGGATAGCCAGCTAAAGCGTCAGTTTTCGCCTCGAGAGCAACGATGAAAAATAACTTCCGCGCAAGTGAGGAAAAAGAAATCCCACGCGCTAATTAGATGTCACTGTCGCAGGTGGACAACCACAGGCACCATATTACTGCTAGACTTGTTCGTGAAAATTCATCCAGCGATGACGCCGGACATAGTGATGACTGGCAAGAAAAGAACTAACGAATGAAAACTTTAATGAATTTGGCGCCTAATGATCGCTTTAATTGAAGGTCACCAAATTTAATCACAGCTAAAATTAATGGTGGTATAAGTGCCAAGATGACGTTATGGGCACGTCGCACTGCGGCATACAGCTTAAACCTCCTGGGCGTCTTTATAATGTGCACCTAGCTTTTAAGTACGCCGGTGTTTTCGGCAATCCGGCGCCATCGGAATGCTTGTGCTACCGTAGCTGAGACTCGAGCCGGGCGCGCTGGTGCTTAGAAGCTCAAAACCACATAGCCTAAAGCCACCGCGAAATGTATCTACGTTTTTACCTCCTCATCATTCGTGAAAAGCGAGGCAGCTAATGCTGCGCTCGTTAAGTGCCGCACGAGGAGCGACCCACGTATTGCACGCTAACGGGACCGACCGACCGAAAAGGCGGCAAACGCTTTTCTCTCTCCGGGAGCTTTCAAAGGCCCATTAGGGCGAAACTGCGCGCAGCGCGGCAAACAGAACCCGCAAGGGCAACTGCGTCCCACGCGACTCGATGCGTGCAAACGACGGGACGGAAGCGAGCGTGGCTGCTGAGGCAGCGGGTGCGACAAGGGACAGCTGAGGAAGAAGAGGGGGGACGCAGCCGTCATCGGGGCCAGCGGGGAACAAGGTCAGCGCGGACAGCTAGGCACGCACGTCAGCCGCACGGGCCCTACACACACGGCTCACCGTGATCGTGCAAGCGCCACGATGGCCACACGCCCGGAGGGTCAAGCCAAGTGCCTTGCGAAGTACTCGCGTGACACGAGTTTGCCACTGCGCAGAGTTCAGGCGTGACCAGCACACACCACGGACTTCACGTGACAGTGGTTGGCATGCCCGCGGACTGCGCCCCGACAAGCCACGGCTAGAACGTATTAAATGACACATGCTAGAGTTGATTCCGCTACGGATGGTCGAGGCAGCTGCTTCTAGCCGCAGGCTATGGTGACAGAAGAAGCCAATGAATACTACATGCTGGCCACGGCCGTGCTTCGAACCGGCGGTCCACGAAAGGTTGCAAATGATAACATATAAGCAATGTAGTGCATGCGACAATGCGCTTAGAGAAAACAGCTCAAGCATAATAAAGCACGAATACCAGACTAAAGCTGTGACTTCGCAGAGAAGCATTTCAGGCACACTACAAGTGCGGAGCGTGCGCGATGCATGCTTAGCCTTGTAAGATATCCAACGAGCGTGTGGACATAAAAATCCACACGCTCGTTGCATATCTTACAAGGTTATATTCAAGGCTTTAATACCACAGTGCCGCGCCGTAGCTTCTGATGGTCCAGGAACGGCTCGCCGGACAGCCGCCAGTAACAGTTGCAACACCAATTCCGCTTTCTCTCGAGATATGTCTACACGTATAACACTGTTGATCGCTCGCAGAGAAGGCCTGCTCGGCATTGCGCAAAGGCACTATACCACTGCGCCACGGAGGACCCATTAGCGGTCGCGGAGGAAGTGCGCTTCGCAACGCGCGCCCGTTAGTCAGCGGGACGCCAGCGGGACTCCTTTCTGGCCGCAAAAGCGCGCCGAAGGCAAGACGACAGCGGAGTCAGTTGCGCCAAGGCCAAACGCACGAGAGAGCCATCGTTCGCTGCGGCGTGCCGCTGGGAAGGGCAGGATGGATCGAGTCCCGTCAGGCCAACGGGGGAATGCGACACGGAGTGGAGCACGCCAACACAGAGTACGGGAGGACACGCGCTGACAGCGCGTCCGCTCGCCGGCCGGCGGAAGACGCACAAACACCCTTCCCCGGGCGGCCGGGACGCATGCCAATTTATATCGCGCGTATAGACGTATAAATACATGCACGTGGCCCGCGTGCATTTGTACGCACTCGTTCGACGTGCCCGGCAGCTCGATGTTGCAGGAGAATTGTATATATAACCAGCGATGTTCATTGGGGCAGCGCGCTAATAAGACGCGAAACAGAAAAAAAAAAGGACACTCCTAAATTATCCTTTCACGATACCAAAACTACAGATCACAAACACACGCGTTATCACAACATTCATCAGCGTTGCATCACATACCTGGCAGCAACGTATAGCGAAGCGGAAGCACGAAGGACGGATGAAGGTTGTTGTGGGATAAAAATAAGCTCGAAAACGTGCACACTAGACTAACTTGGAGCGCCGGACTCGGTACACAACGACCCTCCCTCGCTGTCCCATCGGCGTTCTGCACCTAGCTCTACTGATTAAGCTCTCATACCTCGTGCCCATCCAACCTTACCACCCAACTCGCGGCAACTGCGAAAATTATCAAAAACTAGGGCTCTTTCTCACCCTATTCACCAGAACGAAAAACAAAAAGTTCCCGTACACAACGAACCTCGCTTCTTCCGAGTGCTTGCTCCCTGAAACACTGCCAAATCGCGTCGCGGTGAAAGAGTCGAATTAGAAACACCCCAACCTACCTGGTTTCGTCATTTTTGTTACTGCATAGCACTCAGACACAAACACCATGCATCATACCTTCCGCTTTCGTAACCACCGAGACAGAGAAGACAGCTCTGCCGTCCCATCTACTGACAGAAGATAAGTTATGCACATGATAAATCGAGTGTCAACGACTGCTTTCCCAATGGCTGTAACTTGCTACTAAAGAACGCGACATATATGATGCGCCAAGTGACGGCCACTTACAGTTTTCTTGTTTGTTTGTTTTTTTTCAGCGCACCGTACGGTGCATCGCTCTTCGATAAAACAGACGTCAGTGCGCCAACGTGAGTGCCGAAGTTACGCCGTACCATGAGCGATTCATCAGCCGTCACAGTGCTGTCGACATGCCTAGCTAGCCCACGTTACGCATGCACCACTCCATTCGCACAAAGACCTTGATCCTGCTCGCAAAACTTGGCTGCGTGCCTAAGTAATCGATACAGGCAATTTCTTCATTGACTGCCTCGTATTCCATCGACACCCACAGTGCATGGAATCTGCCAGACTTTTCAGAATCGCTCTTCTTTGGGCACGCTTTGTCTTCACGGCCTTCCCTTATTTCCGACAGAATCCTCTCTGCTAGTATACATCACAACACGCACTACACACAGGTAGCGGAGGGAATTCAGCACTCACCGCGGCATGTTCTTGATGCGGACGCTGGCGGGGGATGAGACGGTGGGGTTCTGGGCGCGCAGGTTCTCCATGCCTTCGGTCACCGAGCAGATGCCGCCACCCTGAAAGCATTAAGACAAAAGAGAATCTTGTAAAAATGACTCTCAAGTAACGCATGTCCTCATTACCATGACTCAAGAACACCTATAGGCGACCTTACACCAAAGACAAAAAATAGAGGAACGAATCCGCAAATAAGGAAGAAAAGAGTGATTAGGGCAAATTATATGAAAGGAATAACAAAACTTTGTCCAAAACATTCAGAGTACACAACAGTGAAAGTTTGACACTACGGGTAAAAGAGGACGACATTACGCTAATACAAAAAAAAAAAAAAAAAAGCAGGCAAGTAAGCTGCAACAAAACAGAACTCCCGTCATATGCGGCACCCTTATTTGCTGAATATCAACTCTCTCCAAACAAACCAACAAACAAACAAACCTACAAACAAATATATAAAAAAAGCAAACAATGAAAGTCGTGTTCTGCCACATGTCTCTGCTACCAGCGTGCTTGAGATCGCTGCGTCTTGTTGACAAAATATTTGTTTACTCATAAGCTGCCCGATTTCAACGCCCTGCTGCGAAGAAATAGGCCCTCGTATCCCTGTCACGTCATCGCCATCGTTTCTCTCTCTCTCTTTCTTTTTTCTTTTTGACACGAAAAGAACGTCTTCATTTTCTCCCTGTTTTGTCCCGGGAAGTATGGATGAGCGCAGCATTTGAGGCTTTTCTTCGAGCCGGCCTTCACAATGTTTCTTTGTTCATGTGGAGTTGTGCGAATGCCGCACCAACAGTGCTGCCATATGTGCAGTGTTAAAACAACCGTCGCAATTACGGGGAAGGAGGCCTGCTATGCGCAAAAGCTCCGACGGCGGCGCCAAGGACGTCTCGCCAGAAGCAGCCGTAGAAAACAGCCGTTCCTCCAGCGCTTGATACAGTCGGCGCCGGTTTCGTTGTCGCTCTTTGGGAAAAAGAATTACGACAGCCACCGCCGCAATTTAGACGCGGTCAGCGCTCAGCCTGCCGCTAAACTGCGTATGGTAGGCGAGCTAAGGAATAAAAGAGAAGAAAAAGTGTGTATATAAAGAAAGAGAGCTCTCTATAATAAAAAGGCTCCCCGCCTGTATGCTCTATGCGAAAGGAAGAGAGCGACGAAACGCTCACGAAGATGAACGGCAGCATAAGCGACAACTGGAATGAGTGAGGTACTCTTATTAACTGCAAGGGCATGCGCATCTGCACTTTTCTTTGGTAAAGAGTGATACCGCACACATGCCACCCTGTGGATCTTTTGCCCCCCTTTCAACAGGTTTTGCGCGGCGATGTGAGCGACAAAAAGCGGTCCATCATTTGTCGCGTGCAGTGAGAGCAAGGTCTCGCTATTCGAGCCTTGGGCTGCGCATATGCCGCAGCAGTACAAATTTAAGGTACACAGTAGGGACAGCCACCTCCCATAATAAAAACGTATTTGAACGCCTTTGTACCACCTGCTAATAGGTACTAGAACAACTATCCTGCCCGAATCGCTTCATTCGTCTCAGTCGACCCCTGGCAAAGCTGTCCATCACTGCAACGTTATATGGGCACTCGTACCACGTTGTTGGTGTCATATTCTCGCATGCGTCCCACTTACCCATGATATTAGCTTGTCCTGGGAAAAAAACAAAAAAAAAACGAACGTTTTTATGAGTTTATAACGTCTTTCATATCCTAATTTGGGCGGCGCAAGAACCTCACAGGCCAGAAGTGAAATCAGACAGGCATATCGCATACGACAAGTGCGATTAGGCTATAAGTGCGTGCAGCGCATAATCATGCTTGTTTATTTGTGAAAGGTGAAACATGTACGCATGTATGTTTTCACCACGGTAATGCGGTTCACAGTTTTAACCTCTACTTAAGCGACCCTTTCCACAGCTTGTCAACCACGCTTAATTTCGTTCACCGTTCTTGCCATTTTGATTATTATTATTATTTGCAAACATTTTGAACTGATATGACTACAAATAGACACTATAGCATCTCGCATGCTATTGCGCGACCCAAAGGAAAGGTGAGGCCACGACGACGAACGGTCAGCTATGTGCGCGATTTGCCAGAAGCGATGCCGTGACAAGCGTGAGTTCACGGTCACCCATTTTCTTTCTTCGTTCTACTTTTTCCTCCCATAAAGAAACGACGCGCTCTAGTGCCCGAATCTGAACCCTTGAACACAGCATCAAAAGGAAAAAAAAAAGGGATCGACCAAGATGCCTGCTTTTATTGGCACAACTATACGAAGAGAATGGCATCATCATCATCATCATCCCATCTTATGTCCACTGCAGGACGAAGGCCTCTCCCAATCCTCGCCATCCTTGCCTGTCCTGCGCGAGCTGTGATGTCGTCGTTGTAGGTCCAGGATTTGGTTGGTCCGGTAACTTGGGAGGTGGGGCCAGTTCCTGTTCTGGTGCTCAGGTGAGTTGCGTAGATGAAGCACGGTGATGGTGGGATGGGCTCCCACCATCACGAAGAGAATGGCAGCACAAGAGACGTAATTTGTAGTTCATAAAAGTGCACCAACTGCAAGGTATAAATCAACAGTGCCGGGAAGTCGACCGAAACACCTTGGCGCCCGTGGAAGTCAACCATATATCCACACATGCTGTGGCAGCGGCTGCCCCCAATTTATCCAGACTTTCGCACAACTCTGAGTGGGTTAGTCAGCTTAAGTCGAGGTCATGACAGTAAATGCGCAACATTATTTTCTTCACGATTGCGTCACGCAGTAGCGAATGAAGTTTAGGAGCAGGCTGTTGACCAATGAACCATCGTAGGCCTCCAAGCCTACTTTAGTCGAGACTCCCACTCGCTTCCACTTTCCCTTTCCTTTATCTTATAATTACTAAACTTTAATTAAAAGCTGCAGATTACTCCGACTATACTTCCCGCGGCTTTGTTACCTCTTGGGTTTACACGGTTACACATAGCAGAGGTACACCTGTACCGGTGCAAAGCGTTTCAGTTTGGCAACGCAGGGCCATGCCGGCCGCCCAAATAAACCCTCGGAGGGGCAGTCACCGCGCGTGGCGGCTCGTTTACGAGACGAGGTTGAGGACCGAAGGGGTCCCGGCGGGGTTGCAGACTCCGGCTGGCGCACTCGCCGTTGACATGCACGGCACGGACGAGGAAGAGACGACGCGACACCGGGGCAGCCTGCCAAGGACCGGGGCCCCCGACCTCGGCCACAGCCTTCCTGCTGCGGAACAGCTGCGCGCTTCCAAGGCCTAAATTCGACACAGAGTCGGTGTCTCGGCGCTGTCTGGCCTCCTTTCCAACACATCTGCCCGCCTGCGGCTCGGAGACGAAAGGCAAGGAATGAGCTGCAAGGACGGGCAGCGACGCGCGCACCATCCGAAGATATACGAACGAGACGGGGAAGCGGATTTGGGAAATGGTGTACATTGAACGCAGCTGCTTCTCGGCGATTTCTGAACATAAAGTGGCCGCGTAACAGACCGAAATTACACGAGACGAGGCAATAAACATTGCCAAATGAGCAGGGTGGGCTGTTTCACTAAGGTTTCACGTAAGCGCCTTAATAGCCACAAGGCAAAATCGGCTCCCCTGACTACAACAAATTGCGCAAATCTCTCTCTCTCTCTCTCTCTCACACACACACACACACCACACACACACACACACACACACACACACACACACACACGCACACACACTATTTCCGTACTGAAACATCCGCAACGATGTACACATCACCCATTGACGGAAAGCGGACAAGCCGGTTATGTGGATGAGATGCGGGTATAGAAACTCGAAAGTATTTCTGCAGAAAGCTTATACGGCAACAACGCCCGAATCCCGCGGCGCTTCTGCTGACGAGGTGGGACGAGCCCTTTGCGACCAAATGCGCACGTCACGCGCAGCAGCGCGCATTCTATATAGCGTGAGAGAGACGCCTTATAGCGGAGTGAAAAATTACACACTATGTCCTGATGATACAAAAGCGTCATTAATAACACCAGGGGACTTTGTGGCGCAAGACGAACACCGAGCGTATGACGGTGCAAGAAAAATTACGCCGGTGCCACTCTAATGCGTCCCGCGTGAACACACAAACAAATCAACAGACAAAAACGAGGTACATATAGCCGGAAAAACTGGTAATTAATGACTGCTGCCCCTAACGGTCTGCACACCCTGTAGGCAGGTGACGTAAGAACGCGCCATACATAAGCGAATTGGCCATGCCGGCCAGCAGCATCTCGCATGGAGAGTTTATGTATTAGTTATATATGAAAGGTACGGAAGCTCCTGTATATATATCCAGCAAGGGAGGAAGCACAGATAAATAAATTACCTTTTGTTTATTTTTTACTACCGACATGCTGCTCACCACACACCGCTTCACAAAAGTAAGAACGACTGTACTCCCTACTGGAAAAGTACGTTATTTACTAATACGGCTACATCCAACATATTTCGCTTGATGTCCGTTCCGGAAAGTAATTACCACATTTCAGGACAGTCAAAACGCACGCTGACGCAGTGGCAAGACGATCGCGCGTGCAGCGTTCATGCATACTAATGAAGACGGCGTAGGAACCGCCTGCCTGTCACCCGGGTGGACTGACCCGAGTATACCTGTGTGAAAGCCCTTCCTGCCATGCAAGACGAGACCAGATAACGCAGACGAAAGCGCAGTTGTCACGCACATACGTTTATTCGAATTTTATTCATTGGTGGCTATTGTCTCAAACAGATGAGATTTCCGCAGGTTGAGCAATTACGAACTTTATCGGGAATTACAAAGTGCACGAAATTCTCTCTCGTATACAGTGTCTGCCTTTGGAGTGGCGATGAAAGCAGTTTTGCTGAAATCGCATAACTGCGCACGCAAAAGAGCCGCCGCTGCCATGACGGCAATGAATTAACGGCGCCAGCCGGATGACTCGCGAAGCTGTCGCTGCTGCTGCTGCCGTGGCGTCATTTTTTTCTTCTTCTCCCCTCACAGGACCCGCCGAGTGGCTGCATTCATCTCAATCTCTCGGTTGACTGCTCAAGCGAGAGTTGCAGAACAAGAAAATGGCACACGAAAACGACAGGGCGGACGTGCAGGAGACGCTGCCGTCGCTGCGTTTGCGTCGTCGCGTGTTCGCCTTTCGCGAAACAATGGTCGCGCCCGTTCATTTACGTTTTCTTCCGATCCTCTCTCACCCTATTTCTTTTTCTTTCTCCCTTTTCATTCCAAACAGAAAGGAAGCGAAGACTCCACTGCAGTCACCGCGAAAGACTTCGCGTGCACAGCTCCAATTTGAAATGGCGAAAAATGAGAATGCGCAGGATCCTCGATCTTGTCTCAGGTAGGAACAATATTTAAATGCTGTACCGCATTCATATAACGAAACCAGTTCTGAAGAAGTATGCTGCAGGTATGGAAGAACGCAAACTCAAAAAGTAAAAGAAGAGAGAGAGAGAACAAAGAAAGGAACGTGGCCATATATTCACTCGCGGCAGGTAGCCACAATACGTGCAAGTTTGAATCCCTGGGAAAGGTCTTCGAAGATTTGTTTTGAACGTCCAAGTTGGACGCTTCAGGAAATCTTGCATGGCTTTTCGTTCGAGTAGTCCGCGGATTGATTATAGCGTTTGGTGTACCACAGTTAAAAACGGCGCCACCAAAATTAACACAACCACAAACACACGACACCGAGCACAAACGCCGAACTCTCAACCGAAACTTATTCACACCGAAACAGATTTTTATATGTGCACGTGACTACAAAACCAAAGACACACAACGCGTTACAATGTCACCCATTCAGATACAGAATTTCCTTTTGCTGTAAGGCGATAGACGGGAAGCTGATACAAGAATCTTTGCTATTATGAATGTGCGAAGCCTCGATTACCTCGCGAGTTGTCTGGCCATAGTTCCTTGCGATAATGTTAGTTTCTTATACTGGTGTCACACGGGCGCTTCGAAGGCCTTCGAACCAACGGTCCATCGACTCAAAAGTCATGTTCTCAATAGTCTATCGAGCTCGATAGACTATCGACTCGACGTCCATCGAAACCGCCCGTGTAGTAGCTCAAACATGATTTTTGAGTCGATGGACTGTTGGTTCGAACTTCGAAGGCCTTCGAAGCGCCCGTGTGACACCAGTATAAGACCAGAGGGGAGCACCCACACTTCCTGCACTGAGCAGCTATATGCAATAGCCCATTGCCAAGTGCGTTTGTGGCAACATGTGCATATAAAAATCTGTGTTGATGTGAATAAAGTTTAGTTGAGAGTCCGGCGCTTGTGCTCGTGTCATGTGTTTGCGGTTGTGTCAGTTTGGTAGCGCCGTTTTTAACTGTGAACCCTTGCCTACTAGTCCGCTTGGTAGCGTATAGTTAACGTGTTTGGTGTAACCGTCTGCAGAGAAAACGCACGAATTGCAAGGGGTGACGGCACACAGACGCTGCGACGGAGCCATCGCGTTCAGAATAAACAAATTGGATTCGTGGCACGTCTTACTATCTGAAGCTGTACTCCGCAAGGAAACGGTAACATCCTGAGCGCAGTTTACAAAAGGTATAGCAGGTCAACACTATTGTGTATGGAATTAATAGTAAAGAATTACAGGATTTATTCTTAAAGCAATTAATAAACTCTGCCTTGTTCAGCAGAAGAAGGAAATGGATGTGTGGAAGCAAGAGTATGAATATGTGCTCCTTATCTGCACGTTCTATATATACGCGGCACTTCCATTTCCAAACGGCATGTTTTTAAAACACACCGGGCACCACGCTTATTACAAACTGCAGTCCCCTCACTCAAAGGGTATCGCAGCTTATAATACAAAAGGTGAATGCTGAAACGCACCTACAAACTTTACAATATGCAGACAGCGGCGAGTGGTGCCGAACCCGTGACAATGACGATTCCCGATGCAACCGAAAGCAATGGGGCAAAGTCCCGGCGCTTCCCTGTGAGCAGGCGCGTTCCCCACAAAGTCGATCAATGCACGGACATCAGCTGCTGGCGCCGGGTTCAACGACCTCACCGCGCGTCCGACAGTCGCGCGACATGCGCCGGTTCAGCGCTGTAACGCAGCTACATATATAGCTGCGAGTCGCACTTGGGCAAAAAGAAGAGAGAACCCGACGAAACGAAATAAACGGACGACGACAATTAAACCGCATCGCAGGTATATAGGCGTACGAACGAGCATTAACGAGAGCAGCCGACCAGTCGGAGCCCGGGGCCCCAGTCCATCGCGGAAGTTATTCGCGCTTAACCACACGCACACGGCAAAAGCTCCCGTTTCGCAGTCCACCGCGCGCGCCGCCCTATATCGATCTGCCAAAGGCTTCGTGGAGGTGGAAAGAAAGCGGGCTTGCGGGGCAGCGTAACGGGATTTTCCCGGGGCCAACGTGGGGATTGTGCAGTAGCCGAGCACGTCGAGGCGAAACTGCAATAGACCTTTTTCAAGCTATCCCAGAAGCCACTGCGAGCGCGTAGTGCAGTATGGGAAATGTGTGTACATCGGCGGAGGCAAGCTCGGTTTAAGCAAGCGCCCGACGCAGTGGCAGCTGTGGGATCGAAGCTACGACGCGATAAGAATCGAATCCGAGTTTGGTGAATGCAGTCTGTCGACGTAGCCTGTTCATCCGCATCGTGAAACGTGCGTAACATTTACATTTGCGCGTCCGAAAACGATGTATACGTCCACAAAACAGGCGCACGCTCAACGTGGCTGTACTCTGCTTTGCTGTCGAACATTTTGAGGGCAGTATCTTCAGAATAAGTGATCAACTGCATCGCGTGAGCTGCAGCAATGACATTTGTCACTTACATGACAGCTGTGATCGTAATGTCAACAATCACAAAACTCGACAAATAAACACAAAAACTAAAATTCACACACTCAGTCTCAGTACTGCAATAAAAATGTTCACGCAACAGGATAGTTAACGCATAACATTTCAGAAAAACGAGATCACACACATGTTCACACACACAGCAGTCCGTGTGAACATCTAGGCGCTCGCAAATCTCTTCTTCGTGCAGCAGTTAAGATTACAGAGCATCGAAGGAAAGTGTACGCGATCGCATGTGCGCTATTTCACCGACACAGCTGGACATGGCACGTCGGCGGAGCTAGCATACATCAAGGACCACTGTCAACAAAATGTGGTTTTACTAAAGTGAAGTTTTATTGAAAAGGGAATCAAGCGACAGCAGCGAGTAGCGGGAACAGAGCCCAGCGGGACAGAAAAGAAATGCTCCGCATTTAAAAGTACACGCACCAAGCACGAAGGGGTACCAAAATGAGCCGGAATAACCACGCGGTAAATGGAAAACCATACCCGTTTAATTAGAAAACAGTGAATTACAGTACCTAGAAAGAGATATCCGCAACAGACTTCGTTCACACACTGCGCACGGTTAGTTCGTTTAGCACACACTGCCCGTTGGTCTACTTCGTCGTCGCAAACACATCGCTATTTTGCAGTTGCCTGCGTAGGACCACACTGCAATGCCGACACAAACAAGTACACAGGAATACAGCGTCCACACCTCGGTGTTCTCCGCACACGCGGAGTGGAGATACAAGCGCATGGTCACTCGCAAACGCACGTACACTGCCGAGACTCCGGGAAACGTTCACGAGACATGCCAGCGCACACCCTGTACGACCAGTCCGACCCCTGCGAATGACCCCCTTGCTCCCCTCCTTTTTCATTGTCCCGTGCAGCTGTGCGCCTGCTTACAAAAGAAAACACGCAAAAAATGCGTTTAGCCTTGCTCCAACTTTTACTCGGAGCGAAAGACGCGCTTGGAAAGGCTGGGCTTCGCTCTGCTGGGCGGCTGGATGTACACACATTTCCCAGAAGCACTTGCGCGCCCACGGGTGGCGCTGCGGTGCTTGAAAAAGGTCTATTGCGGTAAGAGCGGCTGCGGTTGCAATAACAATGACAGTGTATAGACAGAGAGCAAGGGGGAGGCGGAGAGCTTTCTTCTGTTGCTGCTAGAACGGCTGAGCGCAACTTGCAGAGCTGGAGAGAGCGACCGAGGAAAACCGAGAGGCGCAAACCTATCTGCAGCCGCTCTCCATTACGCCAATGCCGCTACGGCCGGGCGTGCAAGAACACGCGCTACAAAAAAAAAATATGAAGGCGCACAAAAATTTATATGAGAAGCTCGCCACACCGCCTCGCGCAGGCCCAAAGCCGACACCAAGAGAGCTGTGTGTGTGTACGTGCGTGTGATGGCGAATGCAGGGGCTGCAATGTGTACGCGATGGGCCAGAAACGTACGCAAAGAGCAGAAGACCGCGCCCACGGTCGTGAAACATACACGACACCGGAAAAAAGCGAGACAGAAGGTAACAGGTCGGCTTACAGACGACACTTTGGGGAAGCTGGAAGAACGAAACTAACAAAAAAAAAAAAGCGACACGTGCGAACGCAAGTAAGCGCCCATAAACTGCGGCACGTGACGGAACGTCGTTGCTACAAGTCCCAAAAACAAACCACATCAATGTAGACAAGAAAGAAAAACACCCAGACGGCCGGAGAAAAGTGGAGAGGGGCAGCTCCGTTTTAGAACGTGCATGCGTCGCGCGTGTTGGTGGTGGAGCCCGACTAGAAGAGTGGCGACAGGGGGCACCCACTTCCGGCACCCGTGGGAAACAGAATAAACAAATAAACAAGGGCATGTCACCAGCGCCGTGTTACCATGGCAACTGTAATACGCCCTCGCATCGCCGCAGCGATTCGGTCGAGCACACTTAAAAACAGAGCACGCGTGCAGACGTCGCAGGACCATCGCCCAGTGTCCTCTACGTGGCTGCCATCACACTACTGCGCACGCGAGCCACGATGACGCATGAGCGTCGCGACTTGCGGGCAGCCAGGAAAAAAAAAAAAAAAAATGGACGCAGCGCCGGCGCCGCCGCCGATGACACACGCTCGTGCTCCAAGCAATTAAGGCACGAGGAAAGCTCCCGTAGGCAGACAGTCGCACCACGTGGACAGCGAGATTGAGAGAGGAAATGCACACGCGCGAGGCGAGGAACAATTAAGGCACGGGGGGACGCATTCGTGCCGGGCAATCGTAGACGTGTAATATCCCTTGGAAGAGATGGACAGACAATGGGAGTTTGATACGGCGAGCGACCGGCTACCGTCTGACCAAGCCGCCGAGCAAACAGTGAGGCACGTCGTTTCTGTGCGCGGCCTTCATCGAGAACAGATAGTAGACGGATACATACACAAGAGTTGGCGATGGCGCCGCCTTCGTCGTCGTTGCTGCTGCTGCTGTTAATCGTTCGAAAACAGATAAATGACGAGGTTGACGCATCGAAACCACAATGTGATCAAGAGGCGCTCTTTAGAAACGAAGGTGTATTTGGACGAGTTTTCGCCACGTAGCAATAATACACCATCCGTCTTGTTCACCCGCGCGCCCTGTACTTCTTGGACATGCGGCTATAATTATGCCATAATTTTTCTTTTTCTGTTGTTGCTGTTGATGACGATGGAAAATTAGCGAGCGCGCAGTTCCGGAGAAAGGAAACGCAAGAAGGCACAATCACGATTACTACTGCGTCGCAGGAAGACGACCTAAGTACTTTCTTATTACTTCGTGTGCACTGCCAGAAATGCTTACCAAGCAATTCTTTGTACAGCGCGGTCCACTGCAAAAGAACACTTGAATGTGCGACTCGCATACTGCTGGCTCCCCAACAGTGAGTCGTTGTGGAGACAATGTTCGCGCACTGCACAAACGTGTGAAGAAATAAAACGCACCTCTATCCGTCGTATACGTCAGCTCGTGCGAACAGCTTTCGTGAAGACGTGCCTTAGTTCACAGAAGTTTAGACTGCCCGTACGTGATAGATATACGCGCATACGTAACCCCCCCCCCCCCCGCCTCTTCCCCCCCCTCTTCATGACACGTTATAAACGTGTGTTCCACGGGTTCTGCGCGTGCTTTGGAGAGGTAGGAGAACGACACACGCCTATATACTGTCATTTGCGTGTATTTAGCAGGGCATTTTTTCACAAGCGGCAAAATATACGCGCAGCGGGATCGCTGAGCGCACCAGAACACCGTAAATGT
The DNA here is from genome assembly GCA_013339685.2 of Hyalomma asiaticum. Lineage (NCBI taxonomy): Eukaryota > Metazoa > Arthropoda > Arachnida > Ixodida > Ixodidae > Hyalomma > Hyalomma asiaticum. The sequence continues at coordinate 12,561,003 of CM023485.1, read as the reverse complement.
CCCTGTACCGAAATGAGACAAGAAACGTGACATCAATACCACTCAACCCGTCGCAACGGGCTGTCGTCGCACTGCCATTTACAATACGAAATCCCTCCGGCTGCTTATTGACCGAACGCCTGTCGGGTCAATGAACTCACGCCTGCTCTGACGCATTGCACGCGAACGCTCGGACTTACTACGCTGCTCTTTGGCGGATGGTGCGTATCTGTTATCTCGGAATCGCCGCCCAGACAACACTGCGGAACTTGCGTGTCCTTAGGAACGTGCGATATATGCTTGCGAAAGCCATTATCCTTATCGGTGAGGAAATATTAACCCCGTATCGCGACGGTATGAGCAAATCGTCCGCAAGTTCGCGGGAAGTTGACGAGCAAAACAAGGAAGCCGTAGCGTTCTCGCTCACACAGAAAAAAAAAACGACACTAAAGCGTTCACGCAGAAGTTTGATTGCCAACTCCGTAGAAACGACAGAAATGCAGCACCTCCATTTGGTTTTCGAACCATCGGAGCAGTCGGTGGCGCCGGTTGCGTAACTCATTTGATAAATTACTCAGTTGATGCGATGCACACATAAGGAGGTTTTAAACCTCCTTGTACACACATACACCACTGTAGTTGCGCTACCATTTGATGTAAACAATTTTATGCGACATATAGTGCGTTTCACGCGAACGCCTGCCTGGAAAGAAAGAAAGAAAGAAAGAAAGAAAGAAAGAAAGAAAGAAAGAAAGAAAGAAAGAAAGAAAGAAAGAAAGAAAGAAAGAAAGAAAGAAAGAAAGAAAGAACGTGTAGTTCGCGCTTCAGCCGACAAGGTGGACTTAAATCGATCATGTTAACTAATGTCGTTGTGAGCAGGAGTGCATGAACGTCGTGCGATGAGTTAGACATCGTTAGCCGCGGAAAAAAAAAAGCAATGTACTTCAAAAATGCGTGCTCCGCATCTGCTCATGCATCCCAGCTATATCGCCTTGCAATTTGTGCTGCACCACAGTGCGTGATGTGACCGGTTCCCGACAAGGTGAGCACGATGCACGAGCACACGTGTGGGATTAATGCGGATGCCGCTTTTCTAGGGCTCAGCCCAACTAATAATGATCAACATTTACCAATCTCTACGGCTAATTAACTTTACTGCAATTTACCCATTTCGACTTCACACGGACATGATTTTCATAACAAGAAATGTGATTCGGTTCGGGTAAGGTCACTATTTTCAGCAGCCCTTGCACGGAGCGCGACTAGGCGTCCACGGGGAAAGGGACTGAAACGGTGGAAAGGAGATGGACGCCGCAGTGGACAGCTCCGGAAAGTTTGACCACCTGGGGCTAACGAGCATTGACATCGGACAGTAGACGGGCCTCGAGCATTTCGCTTACACTGAAATGAGAACGCCGCGACCGGATTTGGTGGAGCGGGGGCTTCTGGAAAGCAAAGTGTATAAAGAATTTCCCTGCCATATGCGAAGATAAAGGCGAATACGACGTGCGACCCGTCGGGACACGCGCGGTGCATGCTATAAGGCAAAGACGTACAGTGGAGCCATGTGTCTTTGCGTCAGTAGTCAAATGGACAGCGCCTGCTGAGCGTTAGACTCTTTCCTCTCGCGTACCACGGCAGCTTGGCGCCAGGAAACACTGCAGCGTGGCGCCGCATGCGAGAAGAGGCGGAATCGGAGAGATTTACGCAACATCCTGCACTGTCTGCATCGCCGCTCAACGCGTATACTTACGTATACTGCGAACATTAGGCAACGCCGTGTACATACGCTGTACTCGCACCGCGCACGCGTGCATCGCGTACACAAGGCCATGAACGTAAATGAGACGGGAAGACGTGAGTCACTCCCTAACACGAAACGTGCGGGACGAAGCACGCGCCGACGGTGACATATGGGCGAAGTTCGACGAACCCCTTCTCGGACAACGCGCCTCCGGGTGACTTTTGGGTCATTTCTGTACTGCCGCACCATCGATAACTTTAAACCAACAGACGCGCACGACACGCAGTCAATGATGGGCGATGGAAGGCAGGACCAAGAGGCTCGTGCCCCTCTATTGACGAAGTGAGGCTTATTAGACGTGCGCGCTCTGCAGCTTCAAGAAGACGGTAAACGCCCACACCCACACACACACACACACGCTGTGCCGTCCCGAAGTGGATCTGTGGCCTAGGCTATCCGACGCCTTCGATTCCACGAAGTGAAGCGAAGCAATGAGCATCCTTCACTGCGGATTTGCTTGAAGAACATTTGCCGCCCAGGATGCCCGCCATTTCCGTCGAAATCAAAGTGTGTGAAGATTCGCCTCCCTTCGTAAACGCGACGCCGCAGCCGTCTCGCCATATTTAGTAACTGCCCAGTGCATTCATGAGGGAAAGCTTGACGAGACACGAAGTAAGATTTCAAGCGTGTTCTATAAGCCTTAGCTGCGTTGTACCTGCTTTCATTTCGTTTGTATTTGAACCTTTTCATTGGCTGTTATCATAGCTACGTAACACCTTGAAGAAACAACTCTTGCTGTCAATGCGTGCAACACAGAACAGAAGAATCAGCCTTCACCGGACGTTGTGCAAAAACCGACAGACGAATCGCCGGTGTACTAGGAAATCCCGGACGGCAGCGCTTTTTCCGCGATCTGTCGAACCAAGGCGAGAAAAACCTGATCGGCCGCGGCTACCCATGTTACTGACCCCTGGAACCAAGGCGAACGTGGCGGCGATTTGTTTTGCACCAACCCCGCTGCGTTCGTGAGGAAGGACGTAGATAGAGTGGCTGCCAAGAAATGCGGAGAGAAAAGAAAGCAGCGAAACATGCCTGTTTTGTCTCTGCGGTCGCAAAGGAATGAGAACGAGGGCTCCAACGTTATCCACGGGCTGTTGCGACTACACTTCACTTTCAATCGGACAACTCGAACGCACGTGTTAAAAACTGGCTCGTCAACGTCATTTGAAACAGCAAACCACTTACAAGAGTAACTCCGCAAGATTCTCGAGCACTGATCTTACTGTAAACTAAACAACGCACGGGTTTCTGTTTGTATATGCTGCAGACAGTACTGAAAAACGATGCATGTGTATATGTCGTGTATACAAGAACGGTTTATGTGCCTGCCATCCCTCATTCAACTCACACCTCCCTATACTGCGGCAGCAACAAATTTTTCGCCTCTGTCATTTACAAGTAATAATAATTTCAAGGGTTTTACTTCCCAAAACCATCGTATGCGAGACACCGTAGTGGAGGCCTTCGGGTTCTTTAACGCGCAATGACATGGCACAGCATACGGGCCTAAACTTTTCGCCTCCATCGCAGTTCAACCGCCGTGACCTGTCATGTAAAGGTCAAGCAACGTTTCTGCAGGATAGTTCATGATCACTGCTTGTTCTGCATTTCTGAGGAGCATATCATTGACATTTAACGAACGATGCCGCTTTCGCCTTTTTGCCCATTGCAAAATGCTGGTCAGTAGGGCAGCATTATCGAAGTCATCAACTTCCCCCTCACCCCCTCCTCGTTTCCCAGTAGCAGAAATCAGCTGATGGAGATCGACTGACGACAACAGTTGCGGATAGCCAATATGCAACAGAGGGTACAGCCAGTAGGCGAGTAAATACGGTATCTTGCTACGAAAGCCTTCTCATAGTAGACACACAATCAAGTGGTTCGAAAATTAGCGTTAACGGTATCATCATCTTAATCTGCTGCTGAAATTGGCTGGAAAAGGAGGAGGAAGACATTGTCTTAACAAAGAAACAATCAGCAGATCATCATCAAGAAACACATGATCATCCTACCTAATTCGAACGTCTGGTGAAGCAACATCGAATACGGCTCTCATACAGTGCGCCAGGGAACATTGACCTCGCACCCCCCCAAAAAAAAAGGCAGCGAAGAAAAGTACTTTTTCTTCTCCATTTCGCCAGCAACCTTATACTGCGCGCCCAGCAGAACAGGTCAGCCGCGTGCTCCGAAATGGCAGCCGAGGCGGCGGCGGCCTACTATAATACACATACACACGCACAGATCGTGCCCGGTCGCTCGACTTCGCCGACGCAGCAGGAGCACCTGTACGTATATAGAACGTCGTACACTCGCCTCGGCTCCTCCGCGAAAACCCGCGAAATAAATCGCTCTTCCCCGAGTTCCCAGCACCGCCGCAATATCGGACCGACGCCGCCGAGACGCCCGTAAAACACGGCAAGACACTCTCGCTTCGGCCGCCGTCGCCGATGATCGATCCGATAAAAGGGAAAGGCTCGAGGCGCCCGAGAAACCCCACGCGCTGTGCACGCGCACAAAGCGCCGATCGGCCACGCAGACGACGCCTGAGAATCGGCGGGGCAGAGGCGAGCACGCGCCGCGCCACAACGCCTCACTGCGCAGGAGCCGAAATGCAAAAGAGCGATTTCAACAAGTGGCAAGCGAAGCCCGCAGCGAAAGGCACAAGACATAAAGTAAGCCGTTTAATCGCGATCGGTTAGAGCCGAGGCACAAATCATGAGCGCTAAGGGGGAAGGAAACAATGAGAATGAGGAAACATTTGCGCCCAAAATGAACAACGCAGGACGGAGGCAAAACGGCTGTGCAGCCAGGAGAGAACGGCTGGGCCAAAAATAGAGACGGCGCAGGTCGTCGCATCGGGGGGCGAGAGAAAGGGCTGGGGGGAGGGCTGCACGCGGCGTAATCCTTTAGGTCCCGACAATCGTAGGCGCGTAATCGACAAGCCGGTCGCAGTTTGCGTATCGGCCGAGCGGACCGTGAAAAAGCGGTCAGCCGGGGCCGCCGCGATGAGCTAAGCGTAGCGGCCCGATCAGCCGAATCCACGGGGGCAGGATGGGACGACCGTTTCAGACTGTCTTTATGACGGAGATATAACTACAGAAAGGTCATACTTGCATAGAACGGCTATGGTGAGTCTGTGCGGAACTCAGACATTAAGAAAACACATGTTGTTTTGTGGGGTTTTACGTCCCAAAACCAGTTCTGATTATGAGAGGCGCCGTAGTGGAGGGCTCCGGAAATTTTGACCACGTTAAGAAAACACAAATGGCCCAGATTAACGAGACTGGACGACTGACGTGCGAAGCCAACGGGTTCGGAATTGCATCATTCGTGACCTTTGCAGTGCAAGCATGCGTAACAGCGAAAAATCCTCGAAGTAACGAGAAAAAAATAAACACGTGTGCAAAGACCGGACAGTCTTACCCCGTATACGAATATCTATATCTCAACGCACGCTTATCTTTAGAGTGCCTGCCAAGAGTGTTGCCTCCCTTGCCCTTTGTTTTTATGTTAAGCATCACACAAATAATCAATAGCTCGAAAGGTAGCGCATATCACTTTACCGACGCACTTCATTAGGGAAAGCTAGTAAACACGTCCATGGTTCGAAAGCACCATCGAAAGTAAGCCAGCGCCTTGCCTCCGTCCCTTATCCGTGTGAGCGTTGCGCAGACAATTATGAACATGTACCGACCAAGCATAACCGCAGTACCTCAACCAAACGAGCTTACGTTCTACTAGTTGTACCTAAAGTCCCCGTAGGGACTTCAGCGTAACCTATGGTATGAAAAACTTTATTAGGTCCTGAGGGATCAGTCTGTGGGGACTGATGCGGGCCGCTCCAACGTCGGGACAGAGAGGCCGAGCTCCTCTGCCACCACACGGGCCCTCTGGACAGCCCTGAGTTGGTCCGTCAGCACTTCACTGTGCAGCATCCGCTGCCACCACTGTTCACCTTGAGAACCAGCACCGGCCAACGCCGAGCAGCGCCAGAGCATGTGGTCTAAATCGAGAAAACACCCACACTTGCTACAATAGACTGAAACTCCGCAGTCGGGATTAATTTTATTCGCGATGACCGGGTTAGGGTACGTCCGTGTCTGCAGAAGTCTTAATGTAACCGCCTGTGGCCTGTTTAATTTACGCCGCTTTCAATGGGCCACCTGCAGCGCAACGTCTGAATTGAAGCGACAATAACCTTCGTGTCGACGCACTTCAGACGAGACACCAGCACGATCGGAGACGCGCCATTTCTTTGATCCTACTCGCTTCAGCTGCAACGTGCCGCGAAAAGTGTCCAAATGCGCGTGCGAAGCGAGATGTACGCGAATTTTCAAACACACTTACGGCATACAGCCTCACCTTCTAGTGAAACGCATGCGTGATCCGCCGAAAGAGACGCTGGCATTGCGAAGGGCCGCCAGAAAGACCACGGTTCTACAGTACACGAGCCATCGTAGGAACGAGAGCCTTTAGAAATAGCGCGTCGGCCACAAAGCACACAAGACGAGGTAGCGCGGAGGGGGATGGGAATACAGCCGGGGCTAATGGTGCCGTTGACTCGCCCCGGGCTGCGGCGTACGGCAGAAAGGCCTCGCCTGCTGCAGTCGCTCCTTTTGCCTTCCATCAGAACTCCGTTACTCCGCCGACAGCATCGGCTCAGCCCAAACAGCGAGCGACCACGCAATCAGCAACGAGGCCAACGTGAGCGCTCACTGCTAACGAGCCGGTGTCGAACCGCAGCACGCCACGCCGACGGAGGTAACGCAATACGGGGCCGCGTTTCGAGGATATACGGGCGGGCGGTGAGACGCGTTTCGGACATTTCGGACCGCTCTGACGGCGGCAAGCAGCCTCGTTTCCTTCAGCGAGTCCGTCACGACGGGGGAACACGAGCCGCCTTTGTTGACTCGGCCAGCGCCCAAGGCTGCCCGTCGCTACGGTCAGTAGCTGCCGCGGCACTGCATTATGCAACCGGCGCGCTCGCGTGCAACCAGACAGGCTGCTTCGCTTCCGGCGTAAACGCGTTGCGAACGCGCGTCCACTGTATGATGCATAAGCAACTAACTCCAGGGACAGCGTGACTTCACCGTGTGGGACGCCGTCGTCAGCGCGCGGCCAAAAAGTGAAAGCACGGGTCCATACTCAGAGATGGAGACTGGAAGATAGAAAAGGGCGGGGATCTTAACCGGATCAAAGCTTCCGGCTTGCTACCCTGCACTATTGCGGGGGAGGTGTAATGAGAAAGCAAGCCAAGCGATAGTCATTAAGGGTAATGCTGTGGATTCCAAGGCAAGCGCGGCAGGGTGCAGAAGAAAGTTAGGATGAGATACTACGAATTTGAGGGCAAGTTAACGTGGCCACAGTTAGCACTGGACCGGGTTAAATGGAGAAGTGTGGGAGCGGAGGACAGCGTTGTAATTACAAAGAATATTGTGGGGGAGGGGAAGAGAAAGAAAATGACAAAAGCGGGGCGGCGCCTCCGGTGACGATTCTACGCCCCTGCATAGGTACATGCAAGACAGGCACTTATGCGAGACAGCGTGCGGACCGGCGACAGAACAATTCCTGTTTCCGAAACGATAGCTGCCAGCAGCCAAAATCCCCGAGACGCTACTACGCATCTTTTACGCACAGAAGTGACTGAGCTGCGGGAACAGGTTCGTCATATCTTGTTTTATTAACCCGTGTTCGCCAAGACCACAAGAATGTGCGTGTTACTTAATAGCACCTTTTTTTGCAGAAGCTAAGAAGCACCTATCACGGTTTGGGTTTGCTTTGGCGAGCGAGCAGAAGCAGTGAGAAAAACAACAAGACACTGATACCCAAGCAATACTCTCGTACACACGCGGAGAAAGAGAGAGAGAGGAGGTTATAACAGTACTGCAGCAGAACAAAGTACTAGCCCAATCGGGTGAATAACCTCAAGCATCACAGTGAGGAATACACGCAAGGGTAATGTATTTTCACGCACATATAGGAAACCAATTAGGCGGGGCACGTATCTACGACGAATCTGCGCAACCACGAGAAACACTCTCGCGCATTGATGAGGAGGAAAAAGACGGGAAGCCCACAGCAACTTCGCGCCACAGGCACGCCTTTCACGACAAACACCTTCAGTTCAGTCATCGTATAGGCAGAGAGAGAGAGAGCGTGTGCGTGTACAGGCCGAACCAAAGAAGAGATGAGAGAGCTACCACGTTCGCGAAAGCGCAACCAGAGGTCACCACGACCACAAACAGGGCCAAGGCACGCATGCCTCGCCTCGTGTATGCGCGCTCACATATCGACGAGGGAGCCAATTTGCGGAGCGCGCTCGATTGAAACGTCTTCCGAGACAAAGTGGCTTCCGCGACCGCCCAACGCTCATTACTTATCTCGGCGCTCGCATACGCAATACACGTGTGTGCATGTGCGCGTCCGGTTGCGTCCGAGCCAGCGAAAAAAGAAAAAAGATACAAGGGCTTAAGCGATTCCTTCGCCTCTCAACTCATCCAAAGCCACAGCAACCGATTTGTCCCTCAGGAATAACCACATGTGACCACATGCATGCTCTTAAGGACTGCATCCGTCTCCAGATGCACACTATATGATCGTCGTTTGCTAAAATACTGCATTTCCTGGCTGCCGAAGCACGTGCCAGCTACACGAACAAGTGATCCCTGTCTTCGTTCGGCACATTTCTCACGTAGTGCGGAGTCACATAGGCTATGTGTAAAGCTATCGCACACAGAGCCACTTACCGTACGGATTTGCTAACCTAGATGAAGTCCGCCAATTATATACAGGTGGCCTCACTGTTTTGTGCGGTGGAGCGAGAGGCTGGAAGCGTCCGTTACGGGTGGCCTTATCTCCCACTTAATTCATTCCTGTCTGTGACCACATAAAAAAAAAAAGGAAAAGAAAAGGGTTTCACTTAGTCATACGGGCGCGCTCAAATTATTATTCTTCGTCTCAGTATGGTGTTGGTATGAACGCCGATGGCCTCGAAAAGCGGACACACAGAATAATGCTCAGCTTTCACCTCACCTAGTGCGTTTTGTCCAAAGCATGCCAAGGCAGAAAAGTGTCAGAAAAAAAATAAAGAAAAAGCTGTTTTCAATCATCTCGAAATACCCGCCAGTAACATTCAATAAGCCCCCTGGAAAGGTGGTAGAGGCTAATGGGACACTGACACGGGAATTCCTCCGGCGACCGTGTGTTTATATTATGCGGGCACACATACTATATACATACCGTTCGCACATGCGTCCCGCGAACGGCGCCCATTAATCACCGTCGCGTTCAGGTGCGAAGGCCACGCGCATGAGGCAAGGATCGCGCCGAGCGCAACCCGCCCCCGTCTCGCGCGCCGAACGTTACGTTGCCCCCACGCGCCGACGCCGCGCTAGCGGTTCGCGCAACGGGCGACGCCAGGAGAACGGAGGTCGCGCGTGCTGCGGGCGCGTCGCCCACCCACCCGCGCGCGCGAGGCAAGCGTAGAACGACGCACGCCGAGTGCGGGTCTCCTCGTATCCCGCCCGTGGGGGTAACGAAACACCTTCACGGCCACCGAGACGACTGCGCGCGATCGACGCGGAGAGACAAACGGCCTCGTCCGACATCGACGAAACAGGTCGTCCGTGTACGGCGTGCGCACTCGATGTTTGATCGAAACGGCGGCTGCGCAGCGAACGCGTGGCTCTGCCGCGAAGCACGGACAATCGAACGAGCGCGAGGAAGCGCGTGGGTTCGGTGCCCCATTCAGATCCAATTACACGGCGCCCGCGCTCGACAAATGAAACGGAAACAGAGAAAGGAGAACGAGGTTAAATGGCGCGCACGCATGTATGTCGCGGTCTTTCGGTGTGTAGCGACACGGCTCGCTGCGGTCTGCTTAAGGCGACAGTTTCAAGGACGCTCGATTGTACATTCTATTGGTACTGCAGCGCATGGGCATATACTGATGTGGTGGGGGCCTATAAAGTCTCCCTTTGTTGATACAATGAGGGTGCGTGACGCCGTCGTTCGAGAAAGAGGAACAATAAAGGAAAGCAGGGAAACAAGACATTCAATATTAATTTGCACAAACCGGTCAAGCGGACCGACGGCATACAGAGGAGCGAGAAACGCCGTTAGGATAACGACGGTCGAAACGTCAATCATACTATATGAGATTATCATAGTCAGAGCAGCAGAAGGGCTAATAAGGAAGAGTATAAGACTGACGTTGCTCCGCTGAACACGTCGACCTTCTGAATGAACGCCCCGCTATCTTCTGCAGGCCTGGCTTGACCAACGGCTTGACAGATGCAATTGAACGGTCAAGGGAACAAAGAAAAAAAAATGAAAGAATAGAACGAAGAGACAAAACGTGGCATAAATGACTGCGAAGCAACGGTTCGCGCCCATCGTATAGGAAGCGGCCGTATCTCAATTCCAAGGTTTACTGAGACGGCTTTCGTTGAATACGCTCTTGCCCCCGAAGGAAACGGGTGAAGGACGCCTGTTCATTATTTATAGCCGCCCGTCGCTACGGTGAAGTCTCATTTATTGCCAAGACCGGCATGTGCATACGATGGGAAAATAGAGGGAGAAAAGCGAAGGCGTTATGTCTGCGTAAGCGCGAAGGTCTGTCGTATAACTTAAGGCACCACGTAAAATCACGGACGTAAATATTCACCCTTCGAAGCTGAGTTTACATGCAGCTATTCTCGTGGCCGTGAAGAGCTGAAGCATTGAACAAAACGCGGACGATGAAATAAGCTACAAATGTGTGTCGCGAAAATAATGTTTTCACCGAACGCCTGGTTACGAACACAACATAGTACAACTGTGAATATCTTCGCGTAGCTTATCAGCCGCTGGAGTTCTGCATCAATGTAAACAGCTCAACTCTCGAAAGAGAGATTAAAAAAAGAAAGCTAAATAAATCCTCTTTTATGGAAATATGGGTAGCGCTGAGAATTCGGCCCAATCACAAGAGGTGGTATACGCAGGACAAGCGCAAACTACCCCGTTTATTCACTAGCGAATGCCACTAAATAATGGTTTGGCCAAGAACACAAAGCACAGCGCTCTTTCACCATCTAAAAATGCGCAATTTCAGAAAAATGACAGCTCTGAGGATTGAGTCAGCGCGAGCTTTATTTTACGTTTTTTCATTACCGCTTAGTGACCGATTCGCGACAGAGTGACACTTCCAGCTATAATTGAAAATTCCAAAGCGCTTCTCTGTCACGCTCTGGGCTTGAAACGTCGGTAAACGAGCAGGGCTTGCTTAAAGCGACAATACGTTGAAACAATGAAGTGGTCCTAACTGGAAATCAAAAACTTAGTCTTCGTTAATTTCGCCAAATTATGTTCGACATCACATGAGAAAAAAAAGAACGTCGGAGTTTCATTTTTGAATGTCGAGCCAAAATTTGGGGCACATGACGTCACGAACCCTATTCATGTTTTTTTCGCATTCTCGCTGCGCATATTCGCTCAACCACATTGTCTGAACCACAATAATATATATTTTGCCGATAATTAATTTTGTAGGCCTTAATAGTCCTGCTGGAAGTCTATGATGCCACCAGTATAAGTGCGAGAACCTCAGGGCGGCGTCACTACCTGTACTTCCTTTTTTCTCTTTTTTCTACCCTATACCTCGTCCTCACAAAAATCGTCTTGTCCTCGCAAAGGTCGTGTTTTTGGTACTGTGAAAAAAGTAATTTAACAATACGAGCAAAAGCTTTTTTTTTTTTTTTTTTTTAGCAGCAGTGCCCAGATGTAAGACCAGAGCCATATGCGTGACAACAGATCCTCCGAAATTCGAGTAAAAGAGCAGCCAATCTGGGACGTGACGACGGGGCAGAGGATCCCCGCGCAGCACCAATCGGGCTCGACACAAGAATGGCGCAGCAACGTGGGGGCGGCGCTAAGCCGTGCAAGAATGTCGGCATCGGCGCCCGTCCCGACAGACGGACAGAAAACAAAAGGGCTGCCGCAGCAGCAAACAGTAAGCAAGCTGCTCGCGTAAGCACGACGAGCACTTCTCCAAATAGAATCCACGGACTCGGGGCCCGCTGTCACGGCGAACGGGCTGAAACCACGCGAATGCAGCCACTCGGTGCGATCTCGTGCGTGCGTTGCCGAGCTTTCCCTTCCTAAGCTTCTTTCCAGCCAAGAAGACTTCAGGTTCTGCACCCCCTCCGTGGTGCGTCTTCCTCGTACGACTTTCCCCGACGGAGAGAGAGGGCTGGGTGAGGAAGGGTGACGAGTCAACGATCTCTCCGCAGACACACGCGCAAGGGACGCGGAGAAAAGAAGCCCAAGTCACGTTTCTCCCAAGGCTTCACTTTTATTGTTTTTCATTCATTTCTTCCCGCGTAGAAGAAAACGCGCGCTTTTCGGAGCATCGCTACCTTCCTCCGTTCTCTCGATCGCTGAGCGGGGCCGCATCCGCCGAAAGGAGCCGAGACACGATCGACGCGCGAGCAGTGACAGCGAGCGCAGAGAACGGGTTCGAAGGTGCACGCGTCGGGGCAGGAAACAACGAAACACGTGCGCATCGAGGAAAGAGACGAGCGTGACGAAACAGGGGACACGACGTGTGGCATATTGACGCACCGCAGCGGTGGCCAGTCCGCTTCCAATGCGGGAAGCGCTGGGTCCGATTCCTGTAACGCCGCCGGGCGCCCACTGGTTTTAAGTGCGCAGCACCTTACGGGCCCGGGCTGTCAGGGTCTCATGTGCCATGATCACGCTGGGCGTGTCATCTTTTCTAATGGGGGGAACGGCAACCGCACCTGAGGCTTGGTGGGACGGGTGAATTCGTGTCTCGAGAATCGTGCCCGGTGAAGCCTGTCAAAGCAATTGCGGCGGAAAAGCGCGACTTATCCCGATCCTTCGCCCATTCAAGGATGGCTCGGATGAGCCGTTTAAACCGCGCTTGACAATGGGGTGTTTTACCAGTGGAGGATTACTGTACGGTAAACACACTCATACCAGGGGACCCTGCTAATACGTTCTCTCGTTGTCAGCACGTGGTTAACTTAGCCCTAAATAACTGCACCAGGCACTTCGAACCTTGTCATCGCGTTACTGTACGCCTAGCGCAGGTGCTTGCAACCGAAATAGCCACGTGCAGACCAAGACGGCACGGTTTTGCCGTACTGAGAACACGGCGAACATCCACTGCTAAAATTTTAGGTGTGAAACATGCCCGTGAAGCCACCAAACATACCGCCTCTAGGTTCGCACGAACTGAAAGCGCCGCACCTTGTGAACAAAATAAAGACTCTACCTGACAAATCTGTAAGATCAACCGCCCTCCCTCTCGTCAACAAGCACACACACACACACACACACACAAACCTGCAGCGCTGCACAAACACACAGAGTGATGCCATGTTCCCGCGCATATACAAGCGCCAGTGCCTGAGGAAACGCGCCGTGGCTCCCACGGAGGGTTAACACCGGGCAATGGGACGCCTGAAAACCGTGTAGGCCGTACCCGACGAAGACGATAACAGCGTTATCGTGGTAACCCCCCCCCCCCCTTTGTTTTATTTTATTGTTATTATTATTTTTTCTGACCTCCTACCAACCACACCGCCGCAGCGAATCCTCGTGCCCTTCCAGCACGGCGGCGGATACGCGAGGCAGGCACCGGAAGCGAGAACGCTCAACGATGCGCCGCTACTTCCGCCCGGCGACGAGCGGCGCGGTTCCGGTTTTGTGCGTGCGCTGTCAACCGCGAGCGCCCAACCGGCCACACCGCCGACCGACACTGCGACAAGAAAACAGAACGGAAGGCGCGAAAGAACGCGGTAATAAACTGGGAACGGGGCGGCGATTGCATCTTCTCGCATGTCCTCGCGTGGTCTGTACGCCGCGTGCAGCGCTGCCCTTTATCAGCCGTTGAATGTAAGGAACAGAAGAGGCCCTGGCGCACGACCGCTCTCGTGTTCATTCAACGTGTGCTACGCATTTCGCCTCCCAAAGTTTCACACGGAGGGCATAAAATTTTCGGGAGCGGAAAGCCTTCGTGTAAAGATAAACATTCCGAAACTTGTCCTGCGCCCTGCACGAAGAAATAAGAAAAATGCGGAATAATAATAACAATAATAAAAAGAACGAGGCGGTGAGAGATATAGGAAAACTATACACGCTTAGCACGCATACACAAAACGCAGTGCATACCAGCGCAGAAAACACAAAAAGCCATGCGCGTCGACGCGAAATTAATGTGGAAATCAAGGCAGAAATTCCAATTCTTTTGCTTTTTACATATCCGCACAAATTATGCGCACGCATGCACGAAAGATGTGGCTGTATGAGTATCGGTTTTAAATATTACATAAAGACCTTGTGAGATAATTATACAGCTGGACGAACATGTTGACGAAAGCTTACAAAAATATTTTCATAGCGACTACTACACTTCGCTAGACGAGATTCCTTGATGATATTTATCGAGATTTCTTGATAAAATTTATTATTTCTTGCGGTCCCTATGGCACATTGGCTGTAATCCAGAACGTATTCGAATTCCAGTGGCAACGGAGGGCGATTAGTACCAAGTATGCAGCGGAAAATGATTTAAGAACACATGGACTGTACATTTCAACATTTGAGTCCTCTCTTGCGCTCACCTCCTCTCTCTCTCTCTCTGATTTCGTCAACATTGTCTAGAAATGGTGCCAGCAAACGTAACATTCACGTGGCGAGCAGTCAGCGGAAGTAACTGCATCGTGCGTTGATTTCGAACACCGATGAGTGTGTCGGACACGGCTCGGTTACAACGCCGTTTACCTTCGTTTCACGCAGTCGCTCGATACTCTCCGTTATCAACAAAACGTGGCCTACAACAAATTTCCCTTACTGTCCCAATGACCTCGACATGACTACAGCTTACTATACACATATGAGATCAGCACAGCTTTTACACTAATGCCGCTTAAAATGTTACTTAATTAGCTACCCCAGTATAACTAACTGTTGGGCTAGCTGGTCCTGCACCATCACTAAAGATGATTTGGCAGCTGCCGTCACCAGTCTTGTCCTTTTGTGTTCGCCTAATTTGCGTTAAATCAACACAGTGGTAACTTGCTTCACTTTTCATCATCATGACCCCGCTTATGCCATTGCAGGGTAAAGGTTTCTTCTGTATATTTCTCCGACTGGGACGATCCTTGTGATGACGGCAGCCACGTTACCTGACTTATAGATATGCGCCGCGACCTGGGTCAGAACTGTGCACGATCGGCGAATGTGGCCCCAACCGCTGTCCAGCCACACAGACGGGTCATAACCAAACCCATTCTCAATCTGTTTCTGTCTTTTAGTTCTTCGTGCTAGTCTCCTCAGGCAGTAACGTAAGCGTACCCGTGTTATGTAATGCCGTACTGACAACATCACGTAGTGACATTTTTTTTTTTTTTTTCGCTACCTCTGCTCTTGCTGACAACGGCGCTTTGTGCAAATCTAGCGTGCGGATTTTCGCACGCTTGAAAAAGCCCACCGTCGTTGCACCGCTTTTCTGCGTCTCGCTGCACAGGCACCGAAATTCCACGGTGCTGTCAGCGCATGACAAGCACGCGTCAACATTTATCACCTCTCACTTGAGTACCAACCAGTCTCCAGTCTTGCAGCACTTCAAACTCCTGTCGTTACGGTTTAATGCGAAACCGAATACAATACGAGGACCAATGTTACGACTGCGATTCTTTTATATATTTATATATAAAAGAAATTATCTTGATTATCCATTTTTTATTAGACGGACCATTTAGGCCCATCAAATTTCGTCAACTGAATACAATATGACGTAAAAGGTTCACCATAAAACCCAAAAAGGATAGAGATATAAAGGAGAAAATATAGTCTGTTGTATCGGTATATTTCTGAATATTTCACGCTCAAGCGCGTACAGAGGTTGGCCGATTGTGCCTGTAGTGAAGCGCATTATTGCTTTCTCTCCCATAGGAAAAAAGAGAAAAAACTGTTCATTATAAGCCGCTATTCTGAAGAGGAAGACGCGCAAATACCGAGAGTATAAAGAAAACGGGGAAACACCGTCGGGAGTTAAAGCCAGGGTCCGCAAGGAGACAAGTATTGCGTTTCCACCGCGTTTGTGTTTTACGCTGCGCTTTGCTACATTGGCTTGGATGTAACAAGGTCAAGTTCCCTGTCATCCCTTTATGCTTTCTGGCCCAAGCTGCACGATACCAAGCAATGGTTGCTTCTTTCACGTCTCAACGCCACTATACAGCGATGGCTTCCCTCGGCTTATAAGGCTTAATTTATTGCAACCTAGCGCTAATATACAGTGATGGCTTCCAACAGCTTATCGGGCTTAATTTATTGCAATCTAACGCCACTATGCAGTGATGGCTTCTATCAGCTTATAAGGCTTAATTTATTGCGACGTACCGAACGACAACATGCGATAGCGCGGCGTATACTCCTCCCCTTGACTCGTGATGCGCCTGCACAAGGAGCGATCATTAGACTGCAAAAACAAATACGGCACTTATAACAGCTTAAAATACGGCGTAACTAGTTATACCGAGGCGGTTCACCCCTTATCTATATGACATGCTAAATTATCCCCGTAATCAGCGAGTAAGAACGTTTACATTTTTCTTTTTCGAGCTCTGAGGAATGCAAAACGCGCTTCCGTGACAACAGAAAATTAGTCCGGTGCAGTACAGTAGTAATTGCAGGAGAAACGGTTTCAAAAACACTGCCTGAACCGAAAAGGGCATTTTGCGTAAAATCGCAGGAGACACTGCTGCAATAAAGCGTAGCTGCATTGTGCCAATTCACGGGAGGAGTTTAGCAGCGCCAAGACGTAAGAAAGAAGCGGTGAGAACACCAATAAAAAAAAAAAAATCGGTCAACCGATTCTTTCCTCAGCCTAGCTCTCCCATCAGGCCGGCAAACGCGGCTCGGACTCTATCTGTGAAACGCCAGCAAGGCTGACAGTGGCCGATGAAATCGGCAAACCGGAGAAAGTGATGAATCGAACGAAGTGGGCGGTCTCGCCGCCGCTGTACTCACGCTGACGCATTGGAGCGCCAGTTCGCTCCAGCCCGACGGCATCTCTCCGGAGTCGACCAGGCGAGCTTTCCGCTCGCAGCAGCGGGCGCTGACTCACAAACGGGGGACGAGATCGCTGCTTCTACAAGCTCACAACGTGGTCGAGGCACGTCCGACGGTGGTGGGACCGCGGGGAGCCATCGGTTCGCAGGAAAGTGACCGGCAGGAGAAGAAGCACG
Source organism: Hyalomma asiaticum (assembly GCA_013339685.2). Classification (NCBI taxonomy): domain Eukaryota; kingdom Metazoa; phylum Arthropoda; class Arachnida; order Ixodida; family Ixodidae; genus Hyalomma; species Hyalomma asiaticum. The sequence goes on along the minus strand of CM023485.1, from coordinate 12,543,966 downwards.
AAGACAAATAGGCGGGCCCACTCGGACGCCGCCGATTTGGCCACCACCAGGGCGGCACGCACCACATCATCACTGGCCGAAGGGAAAAGAGCAGCACCGCATTGCCAAACGGCCAGACAGACTCGACACAGACCACCACCGTTGCCTCGGAGCGGAGCACTGGGTGACCGGACACCGGGCGCGAGCACCACTGATCCACGAGTGGACGGCCACTGGCGGGCACGCGCACGCCGCTTCACATACAAAACAGAACGCACTGGGCCACCACGCTCACCGCCGCCGCCGCGGCAACAGCAGCAAAACGGGCGCCGATAGAGGAAGCCAACGTCGGGCGCTGCAGTCGGCAGCCGCGATGCACGCGTACTACTACGACTACGTCGAGCGTGGCTACGTCGATGGGTGGAGAGCGGGCCCACGGGCAGTCGCGTCGCCGGCGACGCCGCCAAAGCCGTCCGCGTGCGTCCACACACACGCGCGTGCGTGAGCGTTGCGTGTGCAGCGACGCGCCGCCGCGCGTCGCCACTTGCCGGACGAAGGACGACATGGTGAGGAGGTGAGGAAGAGGACGCCACGACCACGTAAAAAGCGGGAGAGAGGTGACCTCACGAATCGATCCTACGCGCGCAAAAAAAAAAAAAGAAAAGAAAAAAGCGCGCGCACGTTGCGCCCCAACTCCACGCACTGCTGCTTGCGGGATGCCGGCACCATCTGGAGGAGACGCCTGAAAGGACGCGGAGAGGCCCGACGATGCCTTTGGAGCAACGCTGCTTGGTGTCGTCACGGTAGCGGCCGATGTGACAAGAGGAATCCGCGGCGTAGCTTTAACGGCGCCGACAGCTCCCTCATGGATTTCATCCCTTCGTTTAAGAGGATGACGCGTTCCGAGTTAACAACCGCTGTCTAGACGGCTTCAAAGGCTTATCACCTGGCATCGTCCCGAACGGTTCGGAACGATGCCAGATGCATGCAGCTTCACTCCGTACATAACACCTAGAATGTACTTGACCGTACTACAAATTTGAGCTCTTCATGCCAGTAGCCGTCACATGCGGACACAGTCTTCGTTGCTTGGTCGATGGAGGTGCAGACGGCACACACTCCGCACGCTTGTTCAAACTTACCGCGCGCACTGTCGGTCCACTACACCAAGGACACTCAATCACTCCGCCCTTTACACCTCATTGATTGATGCCCGCCCGCGACAATCCGTTTTTTATGCATTTCCGTCGCGCATTACAACTACACGTGGTACCTCCCGCGACGAAGTACGGCCACCGCAAAAAGTCACGAAAGAGGGCCTGGTCAGCTCGATCGAAGGGGTGACCCCCAATCGCGCTGTCTCAGGCCTCTCGATTTCGACGAGCGATACAACAGAGGGCGCGAGCACTCACGTGCTCAAATCATCGACGCCACTCCTTTTGTTTTCACTACACCAAGCTCGTTCTTCAGAACGAGGGCACGCGAAGCCGTTCATTCACCTTTCGGGGCGGCGCAAGGCGCTCTGCTTACGCACCGTAAAACCTACCGGGTGCTATGAGGAGCTCTGACGCAGCACCCACACCGCAAGTGCAGCAGCTGAGCACATAATCATGCTCTCTATACACCGACTAGGTTTTGCTCATCAATAATTGCACGTCCATACCAAAGCGATGCGTACGTAAATATACATTGCATCATCATGTTCCCAATGTAGAACATCCTCGCCCGTCATGCTAAGTTACGAAAGTGCCGCTACCATGTACGAAGCCGATTAGCCCTATATCCTATGGCACGTATAAAAGTGCGTTGTGCACTTCAGATAAACATGAAGTGCACAACGCAACTCCCTCGACAGAATGCTGTCGCAAATAAACACTCTTCTGTTCTCTACGTTCACTGCCGGACCGCGGCGTGTGTATGCGCGTGCGTGCGTACTTATATCAACCGGAATGTGACATCTAAATTCGCGAGAGTTTGCTACCTTCGAATCTGCGGTACTTTACACCGCCATGGTGGCGGCCCAGAGCGTAGGCGTACGAAAGACACTCGCAGAAGCGTGCTTCTCCTGCGAAAGACACTCTATGTGGCGAAGCCACCTTTACAGGCCTTACCCACATACGTGCAGACGTGCATTCAATATGGTGCAGTTTCTAGGCTAACCTGGCTCATACAAAGTTTACGTTTGAAATTAAGGACAATGAACCATTTTTTTTATTTTTGACGAAGTAGAGTTGTTTGTTACGCATATACCAAACTAATGAGCAATAGGAGGGGAAACGGAACGGGTTGTAAAATAAGGGTTATTCGTGGATTACGATTCGGGCACGACATTGCGTTAACAAGTAACTTTGTCACAGATTACCTGGTTTCACTGAACGTTTTTAATCGTGACGAAGTATTAGATGGCTTGCAACTTACATTCTTTCTCCATTTTTTTATACTGTTCGAAAAACAACAGAAAATGGGGAAGCAGCTAGCTCTGCCAGTCACATAACACCTTAGTCAGGCAAAAGAAACCCACTTCATGTCCGAGGCCCCACACGCACAGAAAACACGCAACAGCGTTTCGGGTGCGAGATCGGGCTAGTTGGTGATCCACAGTATATTAAACAGCGCACGAGGGGACAACGGGACAGAGACAGGCGCTGCTTCTGTCACGCCTTTCTTTTCCCGTTGTCTGCTTCAGCGCTATTTAATATACTAGCGTTTCCAGTTGCACGTACGTTATGAGGTTAAAAGCGGATCTTATTTCTTGGCATGCGACGTATGTAGCATTTTATGAGAGGCACATACATGCAACATTCAAGCGTTTTGTACATTGTCTGAAAAACGAAGAGGATGATAATAATCACACGTTGCTGTTCCCTTGTGGGTGGCTACAGATAATGTGGCCCAGCCGTAAGACAAAACAAAAGCTAAAATAAGCACGGATAACGGAGCATACGCTGGTCACAGACAGAATGAAATGTGTCAATTTGCACTCAAGAAGCGTCGCGATGTGGGCTTGGCGGGCTTCACCTCACGTTACATACTATCGCGGCAAAGCCAGCTTTCAAGGAGTCTGCTACATACGTGCGGACGCAGCGAAAAGAGCCACAATGTTTGCAAGGGTAGGTTTTAAAGACAAAAAGAGGGCATTTGAATTACCTACTGCAGAACATCGCACGTGTGTAACAATACGGCTCGATTTCAAATGTCAAGCAAAAGCCTTCCGCCCTAAAGAGTAGGGATAACAGGTCAAGCAGAAAAAGTAGGCAACAGAGGACGCGATCAAAAGCGACGAATCGTATTAAATTAGTCGTCTCGTAGGAACACTTATCGTACAATAACAAAAAGCGGCGCTACGAATAACGCTCGAGCTTTCCGCTGCCTTGTTATCAATTTTCTCTGTGTTACAGATACGTCTCTAAAACGAAACAAACAGTGCCGCCAAAGAAACAGAGCATGCCCTGGCCGAATTCGCCCGTACAGAGAATGATGTCGGCGTTGAATGTGCCTGATCACTAGCTTTACAATGGACACATGTAAAGGAGCAATCAAAATCCTGCGCAACAGTTAATGAACCGTGGTCGCATAGGGAGCGCTCCGTGCTCAACACCACAACGAACACGCGTAGAATGCAGTGAAGCGTGATGCTGAGGAGTCAACCACGGTTGCATTTTCGCCTAAACAAAATGTTGAGAAGAAAATGAAGTCCCTAACTCACGTTCTCTCTCTATACTCCCCGCCCCCCCCCCCCCTTTTTTTTTTTTTAACTAGGGCTCCGCTGTGAGGTGCACAGCTTACTACAGAAATTCCCACCACAGACGGTGAAGACACGCGGCCCTGAAGGTTAAGAGGCGCCATACGTAAGAGAGGCGACAGTTCAAGTAAGCTGGGTGCACTATCTAAGCAAATAACTCGCGCGATTCCTCGGACGTAGACAAATTCGCTGCTGCCCTAAGCAAACACCACTAAAACAAACAGCTGCAATTACTTTTTTCTTAGGAAGGGAAACATCGCAAGCGCAAACAATTTTCTTCAAGGAGAGACGCCAACTGTGTGAGTGTTTTGTTTTGTTCTTCTCGGCTGTAAGCGTTTATGAAGTAATCGATGACTTCTCTAAAGCATGAGGGCCTACAGAAGACTCGGCGGTTGACCAAACCAACAACTATTTTTATATATCTTACCACATCAAGGATTATGTGCAAATAGAAGAACGCGACAGTGCAACAGCAAGCGCGAGCACCCACAGAGTGGCGTACAGATGGCCTTTACGTGCGTAGACCGCAAAATAACGGGGCAGCGGGACGTCATTGCCGCAAGTGGCCGGAAGGCATTGCAGGGCCCCTTTAAGCAGCGCGGAGGGCCTGAAACGAAGACTCGACGACGTTAAGCACCTTTAAAGAAAGTGAGAGTAGCACCGTATATTAATGTTACAAGTAGGGCTAGCAATTAGTTTCCATGATGCGATGTTACGTCTTGCTACTTTGTCAAGTGAACACTACACGTAGTTTACAACGCCGTCAGAGAGCCCAGCTGTGCGCTCTCGAACGCTGACCTTTGTAATCATTTGGTCGGTGACCTTTTGTGTATAGCGCTCACACAGCACATCATCGAGATGAACCTAAACGCGCTCCGCAAGAATACACGCTCAGCGAACATGCCACTCTGTGACTTTTAGCAGTCGTCATTCCGACAGCGCCAAAAAAACCATGAAACTCCCAAGAGCTCTCCCATCAGCGGCGACGGGCGCAGTGGAATCCTTTGTGCGTGCACCAGCGCAGTGTAGCGACAGTAGCAGTGCAGCGATAGCGCTCCAGCAGCGGATGCGCTCGGCGACAGACGAACTCGAAACAAGGGCGCATCGGAGGGGGTAAGAAGAAGAAGAGGAGGAAAAGTTTCGCTATAAAAACTGGGAAAGAAGAAAAGTTCTTCTACGTTCGCCACGAAATCTCGAACAGCAGAGCAGGACGAAGCAGCTCCTCACGTTCCAGACGCAAGCGGAGACAACTTCGACAGACAAGGCAGAGGAAAAGAGAAAGCACGCGGAACAAAAGAGCGAAAACGGTGTCGCCGCGCTGGCGACGGGGGCGAAAGCGCGACAAATGTCCCGGAGCTTGTAGAGCGTCCTGTACTCCTCCGAGAACTCTTCTTTTCCTTCCCTTCTTCCTTCTATGTTGCAGGGCCAGCGTTCTTGCGTCCGCGCCAGAATGACGTCTGGCGCGTCGGCGGCAAAAACGCGAATAATTCGGCGCGCTCAAGAGAACACAGCCCGTGTCGAGAGTAGAGACGATGATGGGGAAAAGAGAAAAAGACAGAACAAAAACGTACCCCAGTGGTTGGATGAGCAGGACAAGACAAACGAAAGGTCGGTGCACGGACGGGACACAATGACAGCCCGCTTCGCAAACTGGGACCGTAATCAACGGGAGTCGAACAGCAGTTCAGAGGCATCAGTGAGCAACTGGGTCACCAGAAATTAAGCGCGCAAGCAGACGGCGCTTATAAGAGATCATGTTAAAGTGCGTACAATCCTCGCGGACTCAATACGGTAACAAAATGTTCGTCAGAAGATGTTTCTATACAATTCGGCTCTTTCGGTGCGAGAACAATGCACTGAATTCTCTGGCCGTTCCACAGATCGTTTCAACTCCACCCAAGAGAGGATATGCCACTTGAAAGCCTTTCGCTTTAAGCTGAACATTATTGCCGCTCCATCGCCTATTCATAGGCTTGTGTAACATTACGCGCCTTTGGGGTCCTCCATTTTTTTTTTTTTTTGAAATGTACTAAAAAATGCAATCCATTCACTTCAACTAAAGAAATTGTACTCGCGGGAACAACGCTGAACACTGGTATAATGTGATTGTGAACATTTGACAATGCCTATTGCGCACGGAACCCGGCGTCAATTACCGAAAACGCTGCCGACGCTTGCGGCGGAAATTCGGTTCCCACAAATTGTTCGGCTATTACAACTAGATTTGGCATATCGAAGCAATGTCACGTGCAAGAAGCCTCAGTGTTTGTCATCAGGGACAAATACCCCTGGCGGGCTAAGACGAACTTCCGGTATGCCTACCATGCGCGGATGCATCTCAATAAGGTCGCATGATTTAAGGGTGCAATGTGCACTAAGGTAGGCTGCATGCCATCTTGGCAGTTGCGGCTGCCATGACATAACATTCAGCCTTCGCTGTCCAAATTTGTCGCCGCTCCTTTAAGGCGTGGCATCACACGTCTAATTATAGGTGTTTTCCAAATGCCAAGCACATTAACGCGAGAGCCGAGGATGCCAGGGGCTAATTGGGCTCAAAAAACACGACGGCGCCAAAGCCTGCGAAACCGCACGCTATCCAGCGCTAAATGAAGACGAAAGTGCCAATTTATCCGTCAATTTTACGCTGCTATCGTTTCCTTGCACCTGGCCCCGAGCAGTCAACACGTAGAGGAGGCCGGCAGCTGGCTGGCAGTCGTTACAGGTGAATACATGCAAAAAGAGCGTGCCCGACCGACAACACGAGCGCGAATGGCTCACGCCCGAAGCAGCCAGCCGCCTTTCCCCACTGCGCTCCTCTCAGGCAGGCCCCGGCCGAGCCTTCCGCTGCACTTCCATCGAGGAAGGGAGAACAGCCAGCCGGGGGCCGAGGTCTGGAAGTAAGCCAACGCTAGTCGCGTTACAAAAGAGCGCGAGATCTCACCGCTCGCGCCGCAATTACGGCACTTTCCCCTTGGACGCGACACACCAAGCGAGACGGCCGGGGCCACGTATGTGGAGCAAGTAGCCGCGCGAGCGTGCAAGCGCACTCGCACATACACACACAGGCTCGCTCTCACGAACAGATATCCCCTCCCCCTCTCTCTTCTCTCTCTCTCTCTCTCACACACACACACACAAGCGAAAGTAACTGCGACCAAATTGGCCACACGCACAAACCTGCAACCCAGCGCATGTATGCAGGCAAAGGGAGGGAGGGAGGGGATTGCGCCAAGAAGGCCGCCGGGGACTCTGGCGGGGGTCACCGTGGGGCTACGGAGCCTGTCGCCTCGGGCGACGGCCACAGCGCCACCAGCCCTGATCCGCGCACCTATGAGATGCAGAACGGTGCACGTATAAACGCGTCGACGCCGGCGAAGCGTAGTAAACGCGCAAGACAGCGAAGGCCGCGGCGGGCCGCATAACGAGCGAACGACGGTTATTTGCAAGCCGCGATAAGAGCGCGCCCGTTAGACGCGAAGCAGCCTGCCATCGAGAAGAGAACCACGCCGGGGCAAGGCCAGCGCCCGAGGTGTTACGTGTGCCGCTGCTATATCACGTGCGATTGTAACACCCGCCATGGCAAAGGCACGTGTGAGTGTTCAAGCGGCGGAGAACAACGCAGCAGAGCGGCCAGCTCCCGTGGAAATAATGGGCAGTTAAGCCGTGAACGAGGAGAAAACCACCTGGAGTGTAGACACTGCGTCTCTGTGTGCTTAATGAAAGACAAAACCATGCAACGACATCCACAGAATGGCGTCAAAGTTTTCTAGACATGCTGCTGTTGAAACGCCCCTATCGAAGAAATTGGCTAAAGGATAACGATTACTGAAACTCTCTCTGCGGCAACCTATACATACTGATATAGAATAGACTCTTCAAGCAACACGAAAAAGAGAATAAGAAGCGTAAACGCCGGGAACAGAACACACGTGGGAGAATCGTACATTGATTATTCTTGGCCAATTTTATCGATAATGATTCTATCCAGAAATAAACGGACATAGCAAGGACCAACACAGCAAGGATCAAACAAAAAAAGCGTAACAAAGACGTCCAATAGATGTGAGTTTCTGGTGTATATGGCATAGTACTATTCAGCTAGTCATTTACGTCAATGGTGGTCATTAAGCGCGCCTCTCAGTTCAAACACGCACTCTTAGACAAGCACATATATCCACACACAGCCCGAGCAAGGTGGGATGCTAGTCGTCATCGGTTGAAGACAGACATGAATTTTAAAGGAACTTAAAAACTGTCGATTTTCAAATGTGATATGTAAACTAGCCCACTCTCGGTGTATGGAACGCCACAACTGCAGCCTGCGAGTCGGGCATGGACGTCAAAAGTCAAGCAGACAGGCAGCGGTTGCATTCATAGTAGAAGAGCTTCCACAATTGACGACTTCTCGGTTACTTCACGCGAGACCGAACGTTCGGTCACCACTCCGGAAGAGAAGAGCAGGAGTCGTTGATCCGAGCCCGTCTCCTCTGCTAGTACAGATGTATGTATGCCAGCACGCTTCAAGTAGTACTGCACGCAGCATCATCATCACGCATTTCTTCCATCGCCGGTTCTCCGCGAGCGCGCAATGTAGTAGACGGGTGACAAGAAACAAAAAAAAAAAAAGAAAGAAAAGAAAAGAAGAAAAGGAACGGGAAAGCACCGCTGGAAGGAGCCCCTTTCTTTTCGAAAAGCAGGACGCGAGGCGACGCGTATACAGCTATCCGCCAGCGCGCGCGACCGTTGCATATGTACATACGTTGGCGCAACAAAAGGCTGCGTTACACCCGCACCTCGCGCTTCCTTCACGAACAACCCTCGTGCTTCAATCCATTACTTATTCTTCTCGACCCCCTCTATTCGACAAAGACGACAAGCTCTGGAGGAGTGGGATCGCGCGCGGCCGGTCTGCAGAGACGCGTCGAACTGCGAGCGGGGCACGGCACGCCCGAGGCGCTATTCAGAAGCGGCGCACGCAGCCGGGGCGAGCATGGCGAGCCGCGGGGCGAGACGACGGGCCCTTTTATGCACCGAGCGTCAGCCGCCCGAAAAAGAATTATAATAATAAAAGCACGGAGCAAAACATAATATCCAGGTGAAAGAAAGAAAAACGCGGACTGGTTGCGGAAGACTCAAGCAAGGCTCAAAACGCGAAAGGCGGATAGGCCTCCCGCGGATGGGAAGGGTTGTGCATCGGGTTGCACAACCACGTACTACAAGCACCCACTCGCAGTCATGGAAGCGCAGTGTATTGCACGCGACCACCGGCGTTTACCATAGGGCTTTGTGCACGTTCGTTGGGGCGACCGGTATATGTGGGCCCTGAGCCGGTCCGTCCGCGTCCATCAGCTTCAAAGTGCGTTATGGTTGTTCACCGGTGTTGAACAAGGCATTCATGCATGGCACTGATGAAAATGGCCATGCCTCTTTTCGGGACTTCGAATATCGTCAGGTGAACACAATGCTGGCCGTGCTTGCACTTTGGTAGTCCAATGGTGTAGGGTTTGGCAGGAACCCTCATCCTAGAAGTCGACAGCATGAGGTGCCCATAGTGAAATGGGTCTATGACACAGGTTGCGATCGACGGCAGACACGTTGTGAGTCCATCCTAATATCAGTGCAAGATCTACGTATTCGCAAGGAGTTTAATGTGGCTAGTGGCATAAGGCGATACAGATGGTACTTAGCGGATTGACTGACTATGGATTCCTGATAAAGCTGTAGCCCAACAGTCGTTGATATGTATCATGTGGAGCTACCTCGTTTTTTGTTGCTGTTGTTTTTTCGCGCAATTCTCACCAGATGCGCTGTTGGTGTCTCCCAGCGACAGAGAGGCGAAGTTGCGAGGAGTTTCTCACTCACACTGAGGCACGTAGCGAGTAAGCACGAAGAACAGCTGAGACGCCGGCGGTGCGGAATTTTGAGGTAGTGATATTCGCTCGCATAACCGCAGTGATTTGCACGCCACAAGTAACACACGGGCATAGTCAAGCATAGTCAAGAAGACCGCAGTTACGCGAGCTCTGCATCGCTCGCCAGACTATCCACAAGGTCACCAACGACACCATGTTGCGAGACGTCGCGCGCTACGCGAGATGGCCCACAGCTGCTACACAAGTAGCGAGAGCAAATTCGACACGGTCTACGTTGTACCGTTCGCGCCGTATACGGCAACACGGCTGCGCATGGATAGAAGAAGCAAACATCCCTACACATGCAGAACCAGCCACGTATTCCGCATTGTGGGCGCACATCGCGCCACGTACACCCGGCGCTCTGATAAGACACACCGATAGAGCGCCAGGGACAATCCTTTCGATCGCCTAAAATGAGAACGCGCGACAAAACCGCAACCAGGCCACCCGCACGACCCTCAAAGCGCGGGGCTTCGCGATGCGCTTTCGCTGACGTCGCAGCGGGTCTCGGTCGCCAGTAAGAAAGAAAGAAAGAAAGAACCGAGACGACTGATAGAGCTGGCTACCCCAGACGCGAAAGCGCGATCAGCGGCACGCGCAGGCTGAAGTCAAAAAAGCCTCGCGAAAAAAGAAGGCCACGGGCATTGGACGGGGAGGGAGTTTGCAGAAGCTCGAGTGAAGCCACCAAACTATAGACAGCATGCAGCGCTTTTCCCGACGCCGCACGAGCACATCGCGATGGCTTCCCTGCCGTTTTCAAACGCGTGCTCCTCGTCGCCGTCGTCTCGGCGCCACGCGCGCGCTTCACGTCGCCCTGACCTTCCGAAACAGAAGTAGAAAAGCGCGCGCTGCTCGTTTCGGGTACAGCGATTCGCGTGAAGGCAAGTGCAGGGGAAGAAGAAGAAGAGGCGCAGATACAGGAGGGACAAGGAATAAGAACCGGGTCGGACACCTTGTTCCGCGGAACGAGCGAGCGGTGGCAGCGAGGAAAAACATGGCGGCAGGTCGAACGAGCCCTACGCACCTATACATTGCAAAAAAAAAAAAAAAAAGAAAGAAGACAAGATAAGTCTGGCCGCCAACGCGCTTTCGTTTCTTATAGGTTGGTCGGCAGCGCGTGCTATATACCTTATAAGGGTGCCGTACAGGACACACATAAGAGGTGAACGAAGAAAAGATGCGACGTACAACACGCGCCTAACAGCGCGAATACGCTCGATCTAATGCGCTCATTCGTTCGGCTCTGCGCCGCCGTGTAGCTGTATGCGCAACTGTCGACCCCGCGTACCACCCACAGAGAGAGGAGTTCGCCTGACCGCCTGTCGCGGCTCATATAGGCAAGGAAAAAACGGGAACACACATGTTTCAAATCTCGTTCTCTATTTTTTTCTCTTCTTTTTTAAAGGCCCGGACACAGTTTAAGAGTTCTTCCCTTTAGCCGCGTAGTATACCGTGTGGGGGTTAACTTCTACTAATAACTACTGCTAGCAGCGGCATCGCCGCTAGCAACCCCCTGTCGTGGGTTCGAGCACTCAACGAGCAGAGAATGAAGTCGTCGCGTTCGCGCGCTCGCCATCTCAGCCATGCCATCGCCGCGCTGCCGCGCGCTTCGGCCCGCGGCCCGACTCGAGGCAGGGCAGCGCGAACCGTCGCACGCGGCTAAAGAGGAGAACATTAGGCGTCACTCTCCGTGCATGGCAATTTAATAAACATTAAAATAGTAACAAATAATACAGGGCCGAATCTAAAGATCGAATTACATATAAACGAAAGGACAATAACGATTAACAGAACGCGAACACACACGAACACAAAGGACAGTAACAAGGAACAACACGCGAACACACAATAACACACAAAAATACACAAAGACCATGCAGGGAAGGAGAGCCTAACCCCGGCCAGCGCACCCGCGACCGCGCCCCAAGAAAAGGAAAATAGAAAGAAAGGAACATACGTAGATGGGCGCAGATCGCCGGCCGCTGCCGTGGGTCACTGGAGCTTGCAGAGGCACGCCATCCGACCGAAGGCCTGGTCGGCCGGAGGGCCACAAAAGTACGTGCGTACCTCTCCACGACCCAGCGAGTTCTCCCGAGGCATCGCCAAAACCACAAACGCCAGAGCGCGCAAACATTCTGGGAATTTCTCGCTGCCCAATGGCAGCCTATGTTAAAACCACATGGGCGAAGCGGGCGGCCCCGTCGCAGTGGTGGACCGCCGCTCCGTCCAGCTGAGGGAGAAGGATGCGAGGCATTTCGTGCAAAAACATGGAGTCGAGCGGGACGCGGCCCCACATCCCTCCCTCCTTAAAAGCCCCCCTAAAAAAACAATACCGGCAGTGCCAATACACAATAAAATCCGCGAACTCCAAACGAAAACAAAAAAAAACAAGGAGACAAACGCGACAATACAACCGCGGCAAATCTCTCAAGTGTCCGATGAAGCCGACGCGCGCCACGGCATCTTCAACCGGAACCTGGACGCCGGCCGCAGCAGGTCTCACGTGCCGTCGACCCAGTCGACTTCCTGGCCGCACCAAGTGCCGCGACCACGGCTCCGTCCGCAGCCTCGCCGTCGACGCCGCCTCTTTCCGGACACGCAGACTTCGGCCGCCGAATCAGCGCGGCGGAAAAACACGACGAAAACAACAACAAAAGAGCAAAAACAGTCGCGCAGCACAATAACCCAAAATCAATTGAACTAACGAACCATAAAACAACGCGAGACTACAATTCCAGGGTAGCGAAAACCAAAAACTCAAAAAGAAAGAAACGGTACGTAAACAGAAAGGAACACTTACATAAAAACTAGAACAGCGAAGAGAAACCAGAGAAAGCGTAGAAAGAGAAAAAAGAGAAAGACTTCTCTGTCAGGTTATCTCTCCGTCTGGAATCAGTCGGGCAGTAACCAATGTAAACGTGGTCTTCACTAGTGCGCTGCCATATGACCTAGCTTACACTAGCGGATAATCCTTCCACGAACGCACTCTGCCCATCCGTGACACCAAACGAAACGGGAGATCCACAACGTGTTGCCTACGGAATGAACAGACGCGGAAGGGACGGCGACAGCTGAGCATTCACACTGCACCGTGCCAAATCGCAGAGCACAGTAACTTCAACTAAAGCCTTCCGCTCTGACGACTGGCTAGAATTACTACAGGGGCGCGCAATCGCTCTCCTCTGCTGTCGGGGGGGGTGCCACTGCCGACGCGCGTAAACACGCAGCGCTAACCGCGAAGGTGGCATGATACTGTGGCCAAGCTCGTACAGACCGCGCAGAGTGAACCCCTTTCTTCTCACAGGCCACGGCTACACAAGCCGCTTCAGGCCCACAACTCGCGCTCGTCGCAATACCAGACAACGATGCCGCGCGCGCCATGTGCAGTACCAACACATTCAGGCGCCTCGCCTCCCGGAGGCGAAAAACAAAACCGCGAAAGAAACTATTTACATTATGTACACATGGGTCACTCTGCCGTCAACTACGTCGCTCTTCGGGCCAAACGAAAAAAAAGCAAAAGAACAACAAACAAGAAAAAAAACCAGATTCCTGAGGAGAGCCCGGTGAGGATAGACCCCCTCTTTCATCCTTTCCCCCCGACCGGCCGGCTGATTAACACCACAATGGCCTCCTTCTCTCCCGCCGCGGGGACGCTGGAACGCTCTCCCCTTCTGCGTGCGCGAAGACACAGGTGCCCAAAGGGCTATTCATGGAAGAAGGGTCTTCCTTCTACTTCTTTGTTCGCCTCAGCGGCCTTTCCGCCATCTTTGCCTCCCTCGGTGCAAGTCGGCCATGTGCAACCGAACAGCACCGTCAACTTTTAAAGAAAAGAGACTTTCGGCGACCCGGGCAAGAAATAGCGCGTCAACTATTCTTTTACTGGTTCTGAATTTAGTGAGGGAAGACGCGCACGACGCGAAGTCTAAAGAAAACCGTTGGACTCACCGACTTGAACGTCGCACGGGAGACACGATGGTCACTCTCCCGGCCATGGCATGATGGAAGCCTTGGTAAATCCAACGAGTTTCCGCCACCAAGAACGAACTGCTGCAACTCGGTGGCAACTTGCATCACGCCTTTCCTCGTCCACGCTTCGCCTCACACAACTTCGAAGCGGGTTACCAATCCGTTTGAGAAGTGACATTTGCCTCTCCTCACACCACGATACAATGACAGAGAAAAAGGATGGACAGAAAAAGAATGAGATACGGGCGATACACGGCAGAGACGGCCAACCTCAACCAAAGCGCATTTGACGCTGGGAACCGAACGCAACTTCCCCACTCTGCCGACACCTGCTCGTCGTTCGAGCGGCCAAGGGCAAGGCCCCTGGCCCCACTTAGTTGGGCGCCAAAATGTGGGGGTTAACTTCTACTAATAACTACTGCTAGCAGCGGCATCGCCGCTAGCAACCCCCTGTCGTGGGTTCGAGCACTCAACGAGCAGAGAATGAAGTCGTCGCGTTCGCGCGCTCGCCATCTCAGCCATGCCATCGCCGCGCTGCCGCGCGCTTCGGCCCGCGGCCCGACTCGAGGCAGGGCAGCGCGAACCGTCGCACGCGGCTAAAGAGGAGAACATTAGGCGTCACTCTCCGTGCATGGCAATTTAATAAACATTAAAATAGTAACAAATAATACAGGGCCGAATCTAAAGATCGAATTACATATAAACGAAAGGACAATAACGATTAACAGAACGCGAACACACACGAACACAAAGGACAGTAACAAGGAACAACACGCGAACACACAATAACACACAAAAATACACAAAGACCATGCAGGGAAGGAGAGCCTAACCCCGGCCAGCGCACCCGCGACCGCGCCCCAAGAAAAGGAAAATAGAAAGAAAGGAACATACGTAGATGGGCGCAGATCGCCGGCCGCTGCCGTGGGTCACTGGAGCTTGCAGAGGCACGCCATCCGACCGAAGGCCTGGTCGGCCGGAGGGCCACAAAAGTACGTGCGTACCTCTCCACGACCCAGCGAGTTCTCCCGAGGCATCGCCAAAACCACAAACGCCAGAGCGCGCAAACATTCTGGGAATTTCTCGCTGCCCAATGGCAGCCTATGTTAAAACCACATGGGCGAAGCGGGCGGCCCCGTCGCAGTGGTGGACCGCCGCTCCGTCCAGCTGAGGGAGAAGGATGCGAGGCATTTCGTGCAAAAACATGGAGTCGAGCGGGACGCGGCCCCACAACCGTTCGTTTTGTGTTGTTTCTCGCCCCCATATATACCACAAACGGGGCAAAGTATACACGAAGAACTGCGTTACTCGAAGTCCAGGTCCTGCTCGAAACACACCAGTACGATGCCAGAGCTAAAGAAACGGAAAGCGAGGAAACGAGTCAAGGCACAAGCGAGCAAGACAAACCGCGTTGATCAGAACGTGCGCAAAAAAAAAAAAAAAAAAAAAGGGGGGTCGCAAATGGGAACGAAGTCCGATTTGACGTCGCGTTGACCCCGATGCTGGAAAGGAAGAGAAAGAAAAAAAGTCGCAGACGAACGTCATAACTACGAAATAAAATCCACCGACTACAGTAAAGGGAGTGGGTCGACAGAAAGGAAAATGCTTTTACGGGCTGAGCGGTCATTTACGGTCAGCCGGGCTTGACACCGCGGCTTCGCCTGATGAGCAGATAACCACTTGTACACACGCACACACACACACACACCGAACTGAAGGAACTGTGCTTGCTGCACCGAGCAAACATATATATTCACGCGTCTACACGTGTCTGCGATGTCTCTGTAGTATACGTGGCAACCCGCACTCCTTGTATTTTTGTTTACAATCATTTTCTTTCCTTCTTTTTTTTTTTTTTTCCGGCTCAGAGAGCTATTACGGGCATATCTCCGCCATGTGTGCAACACGGTGTAAGAGCTATTTACGTCTTTTTATAAACGAGTTTCAGTCTTCAAAACTCCAGATTTGGCGAGGCTACACGATGCATCCGCCCATTCATAACGCAAATATTTGGCGCAGTGGCTGTTCTGTGTACACATACGATACGAAACGTCAGAAACTGCGCTTTCTATACGGTGTCAAAATTTCGCTGAAGACAGCTTCTTAGAAGCAACAAAGGCCGGGCACCGTGGTAAGTTGACGATGGCATTCATGCACATACATATTATTTGAAGTAAAAGCTTGGCATTAAACTCAGCCACTAATATTCAAAATGGTGGTTATTATAGAATGACACTCAGCTAAAGACAGCGTCACTGTTATAACAGCGAATAAGTGATATCAGCCATCACATGGCTATCGTTAAACGATGATTGGACCATACACCTGTCAGCCAGTAGAAGGGTCGTCAGTTGGGCAAGTTGGAACTGCTTGAACATTTTGAACGGTCAGCGCGGATAACGAGGACAACGAGTACAGTAACCAGCGTTGTGGTTTGTTTTCCTCCCTACTCGCTGTCCTTGACTTCTTGTTTCCCGCGCTCAGTGCTCAAAAAGTGTCAGGCAGTGCCGGTAGTGCGCGAGTGAGTGCGGTAACTAAATCCGATCAGGAAACACTGTGTCGTCATCGATATCAGGGCCACACAGTTCCACGATGTGAGTGGAAGAGGTTCCGGAAGAAGACATCGTTTGCTTAGCGTGCAATGCGTATAGCTCTTCCGGGAGAAGCATTGGATGTGCCCCGTCGTCGAATTCGCCAAAAAGAAATAATAATAATAAAAAGATGTATAATGACAACCGTATGCCGAAGGAGGAAATGAACAGGAGCTACTACTCACCTCGATGCGCTAGGAGAGTCGAACTCTGGTCCTCAAGATGAGTCCATGGGAAGAAAACTGGTCGGTGCGCGCAATCTGGTGCGCCGCTGCGCCTGCCGACACTTGCAGCCGGTATCCAACGTCATGTTTCTCTTGGTCCCTACCTGCGCGACAGCGAGCAAGCTCAATTAAAGGTCGTCCAAGTCTCGACATTGTCACGTGCAAGGACACCACAAATAAGTGATAATTTTTAAAAAAGAGGGGGGGGGGGGGGCACTTAAAGGGACGGACAACTGGCGAGAACAGTGTGAACGGACATTTGAGCATTTGGAAATACCTTGAATTAGAGCGATGGAATCAGGGAACCTTTCGCGATTTGACGAAGATTCGTATTTTTAAGTGGACTTAAAATATCGCGGCAACCGCATCGTAGTGTCGCCTGGTGGTGAAGTCTTGGTACTGAGTTTTAGAGTATTTCAAGTTGCTGTACGTCGTCTGCTGCTGTTCACATAACCATAACGCCAGCGTAAAACTACTGTCGGCATACATAAAAAAGTATCCCCGCCCTATTCTTTGCTTCTTACGCAGTAAAAGGAGATGACGCTGCGAAGCGGCTGCGGTATTTCGATGGAGGCGAAATGTTCCGTGTACTGTGCAATGTCAGTGCACGTTAAAGAACCCGAGGCGGCCGAAATTTCCGGAGCCCTCCATTACGGCGTCTCTCGTAATCAAATCGTGGTTTTGGTATGTAAAACCTCAGAAATCAATCAGCTGAGGAGCGGCGTTGCCTTCGTAGCCCCCGAAGGCCTGCGTTCAACCACGGCGCATGCGCGAGGCGTCTTTGCCTCAGAGACGCCACTGTTTGCAATATATGTGTTGTGCATACGACTCCATAGACGAGCAATTCTGATGAATATGTTCTACGCTGTTTTTCCCGCTGCCATTGCATGTTAGGGGCGCTGACGAATAAGTTCTTCGTTGCAATAAAAAATAGAACAAAACAAATAAAACCCACGTACTCGAACAATTGGCTGTCGGTCCGTTCAAGTTTTGTCCTTAAAGAGTGGAACGCGATTTCGGTGCTGTGCGATGTTTTCATACATTCACAACGTTTCACATCACTTTCACAAGACCCAAAAATCAAATGATTGCCACCTGATCCACTGCTCTAAGCCGACGACACTCTGGTACGTCTAGGGTAGGCGGTGAGTGCCAACATGCTGCCGGCTGCCGCTCGTGGGATCTGTTGTGTTCCAGACTGGCAGCATCGCTATTTCTATTATTCGTATTCCAACCTGACGGTCACTGCTGCCAACGAATTCTTGTGACGCGAGCTCCTATAGCGCTGTTGCTTTAATACAAAGACGCGGTGAGTTGAACAAAAGTGTCCCCGACCTCCCGTCCGCGCTTGATATAGCCAACTGTTTGACGGCGGTGCCAAGTGCGCAAACGTAATATCCGCAGCGACTGCCAATGCAAAGTGCGACGAGGCTGTAGGTATGTCTCGCAATAGTTACTGAACTTTTGTAAAATTATCTAATTAGGGTTTTCTTTTTTAAAGTATTAGTCTAGCTACTTTCATGTCACCGCGAGCGCAAGGACATCTGCGCCTCCCTCGATGGCGTAACGTATACTACACGAGTCGTAATATTTCATTTTTTATCGCTGCTACTGGGAGATAGCAGTGACCGCCACGCTCAGTGACGCGGATCCTCACACTCTGCGCGAATAACAATGACTCGCGGTGTCGACGGCGTGACAATTTTCCCGCCGCCAAGCCCATGCACCTCCACCCGCGTTGGCAGAGGTTAAACGTTCTCAATATGGCACAGACGCTGCCGGTGTCATTATTTCGAATGACCTAGGTTAATGGCTTCGTAAACGCCGCGGACAATGAGAGTGCGCGTGGGTGACCTTATCAGCCCTTCGTTCGGGGCACAATGGCGCTCCCTTCCACCAGGGAGATGTAAGCCAGATTAAGAAGACAGAAGCACATTCAGAAAGCAGCCAGCCACTAATGCCGTACAGGCACGGGGCATGCACGAGAATGTGCCAGAGCATGCATCAGCGCTCCACAGCAGCTCACACGAAGTTGCGGATTTGATCCCCGGCAGCGGCGACTGCATTTCGGCCAGGGAGGAAACAAGGAATGCTTGTCTCATTTTGGGTCCACGTTAAAGCACCCCGAGCGATAAAAATTAACTATGAATACAAGATTTCCCCTACACTACAGTCCCATCATACACAAAAATGCCGAGCTTCAGTACGTTCACGCACCCATTTCAGCACTTACGACACACAACAGCCGCTATCACCACCGGCCGAGCAAGGGAAACCAGCACGATGAACGCGAATCAGTTAACGCCTAATCACTCGCAGCACACACTATATCCACGGTGTACAGTGTTTCACCACCTCCTTTGTCTAACACATATCAAAGCGTTAACGCCTGATTTAGTGCTCCTTGGTGTAATCGGTGTATGTTTATTTACACGACGCGTGAACGTCCATTTATAGATCACTTGTCTTCACATCTGCTCGAATTTGTGGGCTGTTCTCTCCTCACTGGGCATATTGCGACCTCGTGACCAGCTTAACATTTAGTTCTCACACAAAACAAGGTTACGGTGGATCTACCTACGTTAGAAAAAAAAAAAAAATCTACGACCGGCGACCCTCAGGCGGGTTGAGACATGTCTGCCCCCTCACCCTCCCCCCCCTCCCTTCCCATCCATAGTCTGCATTATTTTCTTTCTCAACAGCCAGGAAAGCGCTACGGCTAAGCATGTCACTAAACTAAACAAGCGACGCCTTGGCTGCCTGCCCTATAAATATTTGGTCACGACAAACACAGGGTCAGTGGCATTTCCTGTTTCTTTAAAGCTTGCGGATATCTTTCAGAAGCGGTCACCCTAAAGCAGAATACCCGCCGTAGTAGCTAAGAGGCTATGGTGTTGGTCTGCGAAGCTCGAAGTCCAGGGATCGAATCTCGGCCACGGCGGCCGCATTATGGTGGGGTCGAAATGAGGGAGGGGGGGGGGGGGGAATAAAAGAAACAGCCGTGGGAACTTAGCTTCAGGTGCACGCTTTAAAGAACCCCTGGTGACCAAAATTACACCGGAGCCCTTCACTCTATGGGGAGTGCCTCATACTCATGCCGTGGTGTTGCCACGTAAAACTCCACCAACAATCATTATTATTACCCTAAAACATAGTGACAAAACTGAGTCAGTACTGTGCTCTCTTCCTCTTTTAACATTTTTCACGAACAATTACGAGCACTTCAAATCAAGTCACTCTTACAACGCGGTCTAATGGGTTTACCGCATTATTGCAGGATGTAGTTCCGATGTAATTTCTAAGCTGATAAATCACCAAAAGAAGAAGAAAAAGGAAGGGGGAGGGGAGGGGCCTCGTACTGCGGGTCTATGCGATTTACATTATAAATATATCAGCTGCAACTTCAAGCGATCAAGCCAGATTTTCCTCTCATGACGCACCGACAGACTCTGAAAGCGCGCTGTACGGATTTACTCTACAGCGTCGACATGCCACCCCCACAAATCAGTTAGGGCGCGCCACACACACGAACTAGCAACCCCAACAGCAGGGACGCAGGCACAGAGTAAGCGAAGGTCCGTGACGTAGCGAGCAGAGAACAGAAGGTCCACCAACCCACACGTGCCGACGGTCACGGCGAACGCCGTTCACTGGCGTCTCGCAGCCACGCAGGCAGCACCATCCAGTGAATCCTTAGACGACGTCGCCGAGCCGCGAACACGCAAGACAGCCACACGAAACCAGCACGAAGTAAGCGAGCGCGCACCTGTGACCGCGCACCAGATGAGCCGTGGAGGCACGACGAGCACCGAAGAAATTTCTGCCGACAAGCGAAGGGGCGGGCGAACCGGCGGTCAAGTTTAGAGAACCGCGGCACACTTGGGTCACGAAGTCGAGAAGAAGAACAAGAGACGCAGAGCGGCGCAGCGGACGACGACTGAGCTGACGGACAAAAAGGAGCACGCGACACACACGTCAAGGAATCGAGGAGGGAGGGAGGGAGATGCAGTCGTCCGGGCGGAGTACAGTAGCACGGCTGGATGCGCGAGGTCTGCTCGCTTCTGCGGCACTCGCACAAACGACGACGGCGAGCAGCGGCTCTCGGAGCGAGCGCGGAGGAGCGAGAGAAGAGGGGAGCAACGCGAGCCACAAAAGGGGTGCAGCGGAGGAAGGAGGGATGCCGAGGAAGAGGAGAGCGGAGCGGTTGTGGCGCAATCGGGAGACCCGATCGGCACACTCGGATCGCCAGACCCCATGGGCGCGAGCGTCGTCTCTCGACAATATGTGAGCGGCTGACCTGCTTGCTCTCGTAACCCTCACCCCTCTTTGGCGGGAGGTGGTCGCGTCGTGCAGGCCTTTCTGCCGGCGAGGCCTCGAGCACCGATGGCTCAACCCGCTACGCGGACGAACGGCCAGGCCCCAAGCTCTGACTGCCTCCCAAGGCGTGGAAGGCAACACGCGCGCACCCGTTGCTGGACGATGTGCGCGCTGCGCACGCATCCGTTCGCACGTCAACCACGCGAACGTGCGCGTTTTTCTTGACGCACTAAAGCAGAGAAGAGAAAATGTATATACATAGTGCCGACGATGATGCGCGCGTCCTATTTTTTTTTTTTTTTTTAATAGGACTGATACGGCTTGCCCCGCATGTCAACAAATGGGGTGAACTGTTGTTTCAAGGCACGATGCACGTGAAGCGCACGCATTCTTGGCCAGCAAGCGTCTGTCAGCGACGACGCTGCACCGTGAATGGACCGGGCGTGTCCATTGTTCTCGTCCTGTCCTACAATTTTGATGGAAGGCGTGGAAATTGGGCCTGCTCATTACGCGCGATCGTACCGAGAAAGAAGATGTGTCAACCGAAGGCAAAATATCGCCCATGGAATACGAGCCCGAGACCTCGAAGGTGGGAAGGGTCTTGGCTTACCAACTAGACGTGCACCATAGTTTAATGAGATTGGAAAATGCTGTTCAAAATACTGTTCAAGTACGTATCTCGTTCACGCAGATAAGCGCCATCCAGATTACTGTAGCCGAATTTGCACACGGTAACTCAAGAAAGAACACAGTAAAAACACGCTGGATGGTACCGTGTACCGGTGCTACTGAGCAGATAAAAAGAGTCCAGCTTGAAGGATACTCGGCGGACAACATCCAGACTTTTTCTCTCGACTTGCTTTCTTTTGTTTGTTTCTATGCAGACGCACATTGCCCTCCGCGAAGGCTCGCAGAATGGGGAACCCAGCGCACACCGCTTCTTGGGGAGATAAGCCATCTAGCTATCTCCTTTTATAACCACTGCTCCCCCGGCGGAATCTCAATCGTCCCCGGACGCGAAGGGAAACCGCTGCAGCCGTGGCGCATTTGGAACCGCATTTCAAAGGGCATCGCCGCCCGCCCTGCTGTTGCGCGTGGTGGGCGAGGTCAGCGACTTCAGCTCCATCGTGTCACTGCGTCCCATTATCGTACGAGCGTCACTCACTCTCCACGCATCATTATCGCGCGTCGGTTAATTGCATCAGAGGTGCACATGATGCACTTACTTGATGCAGGCAAGTGAATGAACTGCGTCCTTGTCTTTCTTGTTAAACTGAACTGTCCTGGGCGCTTAAGCGACAAGTTGGGTTTCTTGGCACAGCAGCGCAGCAGAAGGGGAAGAGGATACGCGAGAAACGTCGCAAAGCTCGCTGCTTCGGCGCGAACCACATTTCAGTAAAACACTACAGAAAAAAAAAAAAGCCGTTATGTGCTCTATAAACCGCATGCCCTATCATCTAGTAATAAATAAGCCAAATACTGAATAAAAACCTCTGTGTTCCCATACATTACCGAATGTTACTGCGAACGTCGTAGTAGTGTCACTGTTTTCGTCAAGCCATACCCATCCTTTTGCATCTTACAAATGAGACTATGCTGACACGTAGGCACAGAGCCCACGCGCAGCATCAGACGGCTTCACGGGCTCAGTAACCGCACGTACGCAAGCCATATCGCCAAGCATCTGTGCTGTTCTGTGTGCGCATTCCACCCAACAGCCGCCGGAACACAAAGTACCCGTGCAGTGACGTAAGAGAGGCTCTAGTTGCAAGGGTGTAAGGTGTAAGGTAGCGGATGTCGCCGATGTCACAGTGGTTTCCATTGAGCTTCGCATATAGCTGACGCAGACAGTACGTTGATCTTGACGTGGCGGAAAGGTGAGTTGAACAGAGTCCCAACGAGTCGCGCGTAGTATATTTCGGGTGTCGCAAAAGTAGGCGTGCGGGGGCCGTGTACCTTCAGTTTCGGCCGTGTACTTTTTCTATTTTCACTTGAGGTGAAAATAGAAAAGTACACGGCCGAAACTGCCCTGAGCAGTATGATCACCTATTCAGCAATTTACAGGCGCGGGGTTGCGAAACAAAACGGGTAAAAAGGCAAACAGTTAAAGCAGGCGAAGGTGAATTTGTAGACAGGACAGACTAACTGTAGCGCGGCGTATGTACAAACAGGAGGTGCGCATTGCGTTCCAGTATACACGAAGGGGACGACCGATTTTAGAAACAAACGCGCGCGCATGGCACCGCTGAATCTAAATGTGAAGTTCAAAAATGTAAACAAACAAGGCCGACGCAGACGCGGTTCAAGAAGTAGCACAGGAAAGGGAAAGCGCAGATATGGAAAGAGCAGTCCGTATAGTGGAAGGTGAAGGAAAGGAGAGAATGGAGATGCGCGCCCGACACAGTGTAGCGCGTGGCCTCTGAGGTGCAAGCTAGCTTCCTAGAAAAAGATCATTAGTGGCAGCTTTCAGAGCTACAACTCATGACAAGTCTGCTCTTGTTTGCTTGTGCTGCAGTTCACTGCAGCTTCTACTCATGAGTAGAAGCTGCAGTGAACTAACTCAAAAAGCTCACGTGTTTCCTCTATATATGCAACGCTGACCCCCTGCCGGCTACCAAGAATTTTCCCAGAGTGCACTTTTCATCACTTGAATCAACTGAATTCATCATTTCATCAGTGTGATCGTACGAACGGATGGTATGCGACAAAATATTGCGTGAATGAATGAACAAATAATTCACAATCGTTAAGCATGGACGCATACACTCCCTTTGATTTCTGGGGTTTTACGTCCCAAAACCAGCTATGATTACGCGAGACGCCGCATTGCAGGGCTCCGGAATTGTTGACCACCTGGGGTTCTTTAACGCGCGCTTACAGTACACGGGCCTCAACATTTCGCTTCCATCGAAATTCAGCCGCCGCGGCCGGGATTCGATCCCGCGACCCTCGGATCAGCAGCCGTGGGTGGCGGGATCGAATCCCGGCTGCGGCGGCGGCATTTCGATGGAGGCGAAATGTTGAGGTCCGTGTACTGTGCGATGTCAGTGCAGGTTAAAGAACCCCAGGTGGTCGAAATTTCCGGAGACCTCCACTACGGTGTCTCTCATAATCAGAGCTGGTTTTCGGACGTTGAACCCCCCCCCCCCCCCACACACACACACACAAAAAGAAAGAAAAGAACAGCACGGACGCAAATACATTGCCGCGTTCTCCCGCTCGGTGCGCGTAAAGGTGCACACGTCAAAACTGTGAAGTGAGGGTGACAGTTTACCCCATCATGACAGCGCCGCAGCAAGCATTGCTTTGGCAATGAGGAGGCATATATGGGCTGGTGGGGGTACACTCTAGGCGACTACCACAAGCCAAGTTCATGGGACGAAGCTGCCGGTATCATTTATTTCAGAGAATAAAATTCTATAAGTGAAGAAGGTTTACCACTCATCAAGGTGAGAGTACAACATCGCAAAGGTCACTGAACAGCGCTGATCTTTAGGAAATTCAGGGTTGCTTCGAACAGCGATAACACTGCTTGGAGAAGTGTATTGACTCTATTAAAGTATTCTGAGAGGAAGTTAATTGTTTCTGTTCTGTTTAGACACGGTAGCTGGCTGCTTTTCGAGGGTCCCCTCATATGCATTCGACGAAACTTCTTCCGGAAAGCCTTCATCTCGTATCATACTACACGACCCCCCCCCCCCCCCCCCCAAAAAAAAAAAAGAAAAAAGAAAAGCCAGAAACTTGTTCGTATCTGACATCCCTGGTGTCGCGATAAGTCATTCGCTTTAACAGCAAGACCACGTTTTCTTTGCTCGTTTCTTAGACGAATTCGTCCCACTTAGCATAAACTGCGGCTTTTCTGCATAGCACTCGCGTACTCGGCCTACACACCCGTCAGTTTTGCTTTTCCTCGGCAGCACCTATACTTGAATCGTGTGTCAACCTCGTCCGCACAGGATGTTGCAAGTGTGCCGGGCTGGATTCCTCGCCGCACAGCCGTATCGTATGGCAAATGACACCATAGAATTGGCGAAGGCAAGACCCCTCTTTCATGTTCCCGGCGCACTCGAGGAGGATTGCGCAAATACCGCGACGCTTCCGGGACCGATGGCGACATCAAAGAACGCGGAATAACGTGCGGAGAGCTCAATTCGCGAGTTTGTTAAAAACAGCCGCGCAACAAGGTCTGCGTCTGAGTGAACGCGGCGCCTTGTTACCAACAGCTCTATACCGAACGTTCCAGTGTATAAGCGACGAGGATGAAGGCACCCACAAAATCGAGGCCTGCAGAGATTTCGCGGGAAAACGAACGCTCTTCTCGAAGCGCTCGGTCGTTCGAGAATGGTGCGTTACAGGGAACACCGACAAGGCGATAGCGACGCAGTCAAGGAGGCGCAGGGTGCCTGCATTTGGTAGAGAGAATAATCAGACTGCGCAGTAAAAGTAAACGTGCAGGAACTCTCCATGTATGCTCGTGGTTTGCATTCCACTGGGCAGCACAGCAGCTAAAATAAAGGCTGAATGGAAGAGAAAATTAATGACAACCCTTCACGAATTATTATTATTATTATTATTATTATTATTATTATTATTATTATTATTATTATATACTTCTGCCACAGAAAGATGGACGGAAGAATATTATTAGATGAAGGTTTCCGGGCAAGGTGTTCAGTCCAGGTCTCCCCACTGCCGTCCTCGAGATGTCCCCAGAAAGGGAGAACAGATTCCGTGTAGCTGCTGAAGATTGGAGATGGCTGTCACTCTTCTTGTCCACCTCGTTCCCGTGAAGTTAGCATAATAGCATTACACTAAAGCGCTATTATAAAGGGAGACGTTAGAAAAACACGTGAAAAGGCCATCATCCTTGTGTTGTCCTCTTAATTAGAAGGTCTCCGTTTCCAGTAACGCACTGGTACCGTGAACCTATACCAACACGGCCAACTGGCATTCTACAGCCTCATAGCAACCCTACAAACTTCCCTCGGGTAGGGCAACGATACTCCATATGTACAGAAATGTGACACAGTGAGGAAGCTGCACGGAGGTCGAGCGACGTGCGGATTCGCGTAGCCGTTCTTGTGCACTCGATACCCGGCCGTGGATTAAAGTGCCTGCTTCACACTTCCGTCCTCGTAGAGCAGCCGTGAACGACGGCGACGAATCGGGCCAAGGAGGTATACCGCCCCTTCCATTTCCAGATGCAACACCATTCCGGCACCGTTAACAGTTAAGAAAACACGGAAGCGACGCGCACGGACGCGCTGCCGTCACACGCTTCAAGAGGAAATCGGATACCGCGGTCTTGGTGCCTCCCCCCCGCCCCCCCCCCCCCCTCCTTTTTTTCCCCCCTTTTATCTCTGAAACGCTGGCCGATCAAATTTAGATAAGCCGTTAACCGAGCGGGAGACCACACCTGAACGACCGCCAGGCGCTGGGAAACTGTTTGTTTCCGAATGTGAAATACGGCCGGGATGCACGCGCGCACACTAAACAGCGAAGCCCGGTCACTTCGACCGCGCAACCGCAATGTGGTAGCGAGGATACGGAGGCACGCTGGAGAGAGAGAGAGAGAGAGAGAGAGAGAGAGAGAGAGAGAAACGAGAGAGGGGGTCGCCACAATGTATCACGGAGTAAGTGCCAACACATCAAAACAAACAGAACGATACACGGAGTACAGAAGCGAGGTCGAAATTCTGGAACGCAAGAAAAATATGGCTAGTAGCGCGAATAAAAAGGAAGACTGCTCTTATTACAGTGGTACCGAAGTTCGAAGGCAGAAGAAGTGTTTCAATGAATCCAAGACAAATAAAAAGAACGTACATAGAACTAGAGAGAGGGGGAGGGGGGTGGACTTTATTACTTTACGCCATGTCCGGCGATGCTTCCATTATGAGAGAGAGAGCGAGAGGAAAGGGGAGGGCAAGTCCGAGAGCTTCCGCGCCGGCACCGCAGACACCGCCGCCGGGCGTTCTCGGTTCGATCTCACGCGCTGATACCGCGCGGACTGCCGGAATCTGGTTGATCTCCGCGAGGGCAAAACGCCGCGCCGCATCCTTCAGCCTCTTCCCCGCCCGTAAATGCAGAACCGCGTGCAGAAGTTACGAGCGCGCTGCCGCGGGTTCGCACTGGAGTAAAGAGACGCCGCGGCGCTGCGCTGCTAAACAGCCGAGTTTTAAGAGGGCGGGCACAGCGAACTGCTTCTCGCCGATCCAGAGGGTGCTCTGCGCCGTTAACCGGGACGATCGGGTCTACGATAACGGAGAGCAAACAACACGAAAAGAAAAATACAGCGAAATATCGATGATACGATCCCGCTTAATACGTTTTTCAGGATAACAAGCGTTTTGCCCCAGGCCAACACTTAAGGTGCAATGCATACTCATACGGTTGATGCGCTTTTCGGATGATACGTTTTATTTTCCTGCTGCGCGTAAATATCTCATCAACGACTCTACACTCGTAGGCAACTGTGCCATTCAGAAATGGCACCTTCAATGGCGACCCATCTTGGCGAGCTATGCTATAAGTTCATTTCCTAAGACTCCTTGTTGCTTTTCTTCATTGTCTTTTCTTCTTCCTTCCTCGATGAATGTATTCGAAAGTTACCATGTACGCTATAATTGCATGCTATTTCACTACGCATGTTATGCACGATATACACAAAGTTCCACATACAGGCTTCCAGTTACTAGCGATCCTTCCCAACTTGCGGGAACATACAGCTACCTCCGCACACCCTGCCTTCCCAATCGATTTCCCACGAGTTTCCTCATTGAATATTGCCCGATACGAAAGTACCTCAATGCACGTTTTGGCAAATCTGCCAGAGCGATATGAGGCAACACTAATTCATCTACAATCCCTGCACAACGAATTAACAACCAAGGATAAATCGCAATTCACGATATAATCCCACATGCACTGATATCCGTTGAACGAGTTATAAGTTGTAGAAGGGAGATCCTATTCCGAATGCCTTTACGGTGCTGCATATTACGTTGCAAATTAGCTTACCTTTCTCTTTAATATAGCTAACTTTATGTAGAGGGGTGCTGACGCCGGTTCCTCTGCAACGAAGTGCAAAATAAAGAGGAACACTTTGGAGGGAACCCGCAGTGATACCAAGTCGCACGAGAACGATCGATAACCCCTAAACGCACAACCGGAGCAGAGATATAGCGCACAGCAGTTCACGTGCCAACAGTGGCAATTTCAGGAGCGGAGGCAACAAAAAGACTCCTCGAAAAGTCTTGCGCCCAGCCACAGACACCCCTATTTCCTTATGCGTCAGAGGTAAACAACGCTTCCTCAATGAAACATCAAAAAGAGAGAAAAACCACGCGAAAGTAAAATGAAAACGTAAAAAGAGCGCAACGCGACGCTGCGCCGCAGTCGTCTCCCCGAAATAGCCGTACAGTGCGCCACGAAATGGGTCTTCGCGACAGACGAGGCACGCGCGCGCGCGGCGACGACGTCGTTGCTGTGCGTGACGTAGTCGCCACCACCGCTGTCGACGCCGCGCGAAAGTCAGCGCCAAAGAAAGTGCTGCAGGGCAGCACCCTCGGCTGCGACGTCGAGTTCGAGGAACTGCCGAGTGCGGGTGACGCTTGGATGCTGAACGCAGCGCGGCGAGGGAAGAGACGGCAAGGAAGGACCGGATACGCATGCTACGCTCACGAGACCCACTTACATCAACTGTATTGTCTTCAACTTTTATTCCCTCTCATATAGTGAGAGATACTAAAGAAACGAAAGTTAGGGACGCTTACCAAAACAAGAAGTTGTCTGTCCTACATTGGGGGGTTTAATAAAGGTGTATAGGGGCCCAAACTGCAACGCTTGTGTATAATATAGTTTTAGGGGTTGTACGGTGCCAAAACCACAATGTGACTATATGAGACAGGCCGCTGTGGGCTCCTGAATAACTGTGATCACCAGAAGTTCTTTAACGTGTACGTATTAAGTACATAGAAATATTTTGAATTCCCCGTCCCACCGACCCTCTATCGAAACGCTGTCGCCGTGCCCGCGAGTCGAACCCGCGCACTCGAACTGAGCAGCTCGAGCCCTTGCCATATATGTGACGGCCACTGCGGATGACGGCACGAACAAGGCAAATCACTGCTCTTCGCAGCACAATATGACACTTTGTTCATGCAGCTTTGTTCGTAAGAACAACGACGTCGTGTGAAGTCGCATTCTGAAGGGGTATCTCCTGACTACAGTCTGTCGTCAATGCGCTCAAGCAATGAAGAAAGTGCATAACACACTGATGTCGTACATGGCGCCAGAAGCGCGCGACACTGCATGAAGCGGTTTGATCGGCATATTTGCCACTGGCGTCCGAGAGAATGGACACTCAACGTACGTGTGTGAGCCTTTATGGTCATCAAGGACTAAGAAAAGAAACTAGCAAAGGCGTTTCATATACCGCTAAGTGACACGAAAATCTTGGATATACGGCACGAACGTGACAACCCGCCACAGAACGTTGCCTTCGTCTGTACGTTTACATACATAAATTTATCGCAGCTCTTGCCAACTGAAACATCGGAAGACGGTTACATTGCCAACGTATGGCATCAAATGTGCCGGCATCAAATGTGCCGGCATCAAATAGTGCCGTTGAACTATTCTCTCTCTCTCTCTCTCTCTCCACGCTCGGACCAGCCAGTAATAAAACCAAATTTCCACGTGCATCCATGTACTGTCCTCGAGATAGCAAATTTGTGCCTCTTTCATAGAAATATCTACAATCTGACGTCGTAGGACGCGATGAAAAAAAAAAAGAAAGAGGGAAACCAAGGCTCCATCGAGTGTTTGCTGCCAAATGCAGCTTGAACGGAGGCGCGCGAGGATATTTCCGGCGGGAAAGCAATGTTGTTCATGAAGCGTTTCCAGCAGGGCGCGTAACGCGGACCAACGTGACAGAATGTGGTCGCTCCAATGACAGCTTCGTGCCTTAGGTTGGAAACACACGTCATGAGATAAGGCATGCGAAAAAGAATAAGTGAAATACCAACGCAATAAGAGAGCTATATGTGGGCCAACGACGTCAACGTGAGCCGGAGGGTCGCGCGCAGAAACTACTCCAACAGGGCAGATATCTATACTGTATATAGGCACTGATTGATGGGTAAAGTTGCAAGGAGGGCTTGTTGGTATGACATTCTGAATAACTATGGTAGCACAAGGTTTTGTAGCGCTGTGTGTGTGTCTCCGTCTCCGTGTTATTCTTGTGTCCCGTTACCTTGTGCTACCATAGTTATTCAAACTGATTGAAGACTGGGAGCTGCGAGGAATAGAAGTCAACAAGAGTGCAAGGAAGGAATAAAGGTTTATTTTTCGAAACAATGCTCCCACCGATGCCGGTACCGCCCTGAAGTGACAGGCCGCCATAGTCCAGGAACGCCCTGGCTTCAACTGCCCTTTCGACCCTGGCGAGAAGATGTCGCTTGTCCTCCCGGTCCACGAGAGCGAGCTTGGCCGCCCACGTTTCGAATAAGCGCTGTTCGTTTGCTTGGTGCGTGTGCGTCTCCACTTGCACTTCGCGGTCAACATGGCAAGGACATTCGAGGAGCAAGTGCGCAAGCACCAACTTCACTCTTAGGAGGCTTTTAAATGCGCAACATATTTTGCACTGCTAGAAGTGTACATCACGAACTGGCGCTCACTGAATTTATTTATTTATTTATTTATTTATTTATTTATTTATTTATTTATTTATTTATTTATTTATTTATTTATTTGTTTGTTTGTTTGTTTGTTTTACAAATGAGCAGACAGGAACTATACGTCGCTCTATATCAATAAATTAGGCGCTAGACCGCATCTCTTAAATGGAACTAAAACATTTACGTAACGAAGAACTGCCTACAAACTCCCACTGTCTCGTTTAAGGTCTTCATAATAGCAGCCTTGGTATTTCGCGCTATCATTTCTCCCTCCTGCCACGCACTCGCGCACAGACAACCACTTGTCGAGCCTTTTCCGCCAGCCCATGGCTACACCACTAAAGCCGCTATACGAATCGAAATGAGTCACCCCATGGCACGACAACAAGACGGCGGCGTCTGGTGCAGCGGCCCCGCGCCACGCACCGCTGACCACGGATATGAGTGTGCACGCCGTCTCCGGCGCTCGCAACATAACATCGCCTGACATTCACACGCGCCGTCTTTCAAAAACAACACAGAGAGAGAAAAGCAAAGAAAAACGATATACGAACGAAGCGGACAGCACGTCGCCCGACTATACCTCTGCGCGCACTGTCAGAGGAGCGCCTACAGATACTTCTAAAGTGGCGCAAAATGTATATCACAGCCTTCTCGTACGTGGAACTATCCTACTCAGGAAGCGTTGATAGGCTGACAACGTATGATAGCGACACGCGGTTAAGAATATACAGCTGGAGTCGTACCGCGTTCAAGATAAATAGACATCTGGGTTAGACCGTTTCCCATGTCATATATTTGACCGAGCTGCAGCGGGCTACCGCGGACCGTGCAATGCTATTAGTGTTATAGAACACAGCTTCGCGATGCAGCAGTGTACCGCCGTTACGTACAGCGAGATAATCGTGAGCAATTAATTCTTCCAAGACAACAGCCATTTCTGCAGATTCCCTGTGACGAGTGTGACGTTGCTACTGCCCGCCATTTGTCGAGTACAACGGAAAGTTTGGAGAGGTGGTACGCGTTTCTGGCTATTATCAGAGTATACACACGGCAAAGCCAGAGAGGTATACACATACGGAGACAGAACTTGTGTTCGACATGCATACAGTACAATCCACTCTTAAAACGAACACTAAAACGTGCGCATTTCATATGGCTGGTTCTAACTGCTAGTGGCTGTGAAAACGGTGCCTTTTCACGGCGCAGATGTGTCAAAAGAAGCCAGAACGAACTACAAGTTATCTGTAGCAAGTCTAGGCGACTGTATCCTCGCGCGATAAGAAAATCCGGATATGTCCTGCATATAAGCGTCCCAGCCATTAACAGCTGGTACGTCTGTATACGTACTTTTCTTTTGCGGCTTAGCCGCACATGCGGGCTGGAACTTGCTGTACAAAATGAGTATACGCTCGACCGTACGTGCAGCACCGGGACATCTTAACGCCGACAATCGAGGCTACAGTGAATATTCACTCTGCCGCCGTGGTTAGTGCATACACCGATCGGTACTTCGAAGAAAACCACCGACTTCCGGAAAAGTGTTCCGTCGACCCTCAATCGATATCGACCAGGCAACAGGCCAAGACATATACAGCAGAAAGTAAAACGACCCGATTGGGAGAAGAAGTCAAGCGGAACTCCGTTAATGAACAAGCGGCCGCTGCGCGAAGGAGACTGCCTTCTTCGAGCCCGCCAAATACGAGGCAACTTGTAAGACGTAAATAATGTATTGACGCCACGGGTTCTAAGTGACGATTAATGACCCCCGTTGCAAACAGGCCTGCGCGGTCACTTGAGAGGCCGCGGTCGCAGTTAGGCCGACATAAAAGGATTAACAAAGTGGGGGAAAAATGAAGACGCTAATTAGCTCGGATCCCATAAGTACACTCACGCCATCGATCGGAGGAAACTAGCACGCCGAAGAAAAGCAGTGGAAAAACGAAGACCCCTTGTGGAACGCTTAAAAAATAATGACAATGACGTTTACTGAAGCACGGGGTCTGTGAAAGAATTCCATTAATTCATTATGCCAAGGACGAAAAGAAACGTTGACTGATTAATTTATTTATGGAGTCTTACGTCCCGAAACCACGATGTAGTTGTGAAAGACGCCGCAGTGGAGGGCTTCGGAAATTTCTACCCCCTTTATCGTGCACTTACATCGCACAGCACATGGGCCTCAACATTTCGCCTCCATTGAAATGCAGAAGGTGCGGCCGGGATTCGATCCCGCGACCTTCGGATCAGCAGCCGAGTGCCATAACCACTAATACACCGTGGCGAAGCGGAAAGAAATGTTGCAAGAAAGAAGTATACTTATTGCGGAACGAAATGAAACCGAAACGCTGACAGCAGTCGCCATTTCGTTATGAAAGGAAAGTCGAGTTTTACAGCACCCATAAAAAATCGGTTTTGTAAGAATTTCCGCGCGGTGTGAAGCGCCATATATACGCAACACGACCGGCGCGTATATAAGCCCACTAAAGGGTACATTCCTCCATAACTTAGCACGAGTTCAATTCGCAGAGGTCCGACATAGTAGCGTCAAAACATCGACCTTTCAACTAACAAAATTAACACTAAGAATGTTGAACAGAAATCGAGTAATCTTGCGCTTATCGACTGCCGGAATAACTAAGTGTACCTGTACCTCGAAGGACGAGAAAGGCGCTGCGTGACACCGAGTGAGAAACTCGAGACACTTGAGCAAGGGGACACATCTGAAAGTAGCATTTCATTAATTCACGGTGTCCGCGGCTCGTTCAAGTTTGCTCTCACGGCTCATCAGATCCCGATAGCCCGCAACGACAAGGCAACGAGAACTGGGTAGAGCTGGGGGCCTCCTGATATACAGAAGACAGCCGACGTTTACTCACGAAGTCAAAAGGCGCTTGGCGGCACAGGAAATGATGCTCCCAAAAGAGAGAATGAAAAAGAGCCGCACTCGGTTCCTACCGCATACACAAATCACATTGCTATACGACGCCTGTCCGAAAAGACGGACGACTCAATTCGATAGCGAAACGGTAACGAAGGGCGAAATCCGGCGCCAGCGTCCGAATAATGTATACAAATGAGAAATAAAAAAAATTCACAGCATATCCACGGAGTGAATGATGATGAGTGGGCGAAGCTCCGGACGTTCATCGTAGATCGTGCCGAGTTCCGGATTTAGTTAACGCGCACGCTACGAATCCTTATGGTTCAACTACGCACAAGTGAAATCTCCCACCGGCACTTCATTGCAAGTCAAGATCCAGTGCCTATATATATATATATATATATATATATATATATATATATATATATATATATATATATATATATATATATATATATATATATATATATGGGTGGCCGGTGAACGGTTCTCCAGCGCGAGCTAGCAGTCGGTATTTTTCAATCAAGAAATTCGCTAGAAGACGCTGCCTGCGTCAAGCTTGTCTCTCGCGGGTGAGGGCGCGTTCTCCTTCTTTGCGAGCTGGTAGCGCGTTCATCGAAGAAAAAGCGTTTCCATAGTCAACGCGCTCCTTTCGCTCTCTGTCTCTCTCTCTCTCACAAGACAGCAGATGGAAGAGTGAGAGAGCTCGCGCGCCTCCCACACGCGCCCTCCTAGTAGCGCGTTCCTAGTAGGTAACGCGCTACTACAACGGACCATAGGAGGCTATGAACGGACGGACAGACCCAAACCTTAAGGAGCTTCGCCCCTAAAACAGAGAGGCAGCTATATACACATCAAGTCACGACATTAATACAGAGACGGTGCTATTGTCTTTCCATTCCCGGCCGTTCGAAGCCAAGCAGCTGGGCCGTAACCTGTATACCTCCTCCAGACCATGTATACTCTCGAGAGCGTAATCGATTTGGTTGCCCGCCCACCATACGCAACTGCTGGCGCCCCGCGGCGGAGCAGGTGAGTGTCGACAAGCCACGCTTCACCCGCGTCTCGCTTCCGGCTATGGAGGAGAAGGAGGAGCTGGGCGACATCGGCGTCTCTCGCGCACAGCTGAATCCCCGTACCTCCGCGCGACCCTTTGCGCCTGGCAACCGCCACACACCGAAGAGGGGACGATCACTCACGAAAGCTACGCGCAAATACGCCTACGTACCATAAAGGGTCGACGCAACACGTGAGTGCGCGGCTTTGAGTACAGAAGAGAGACAGAAAGAGTGGTTGAAAGGAGGCACATAGAGAGAAACGAAGCTCACAGCGACAAGAACGGAAGAAGCTGGAGAAGCGTGATTTACGATCTCCTATTCCTCGTAGCACACTTGCTGTTTCTTTTCTTGCATAGAGCGCCCAAACCGGGCCCTCCGCAAGCTCGTGCCGACAGAGCCCGCGGAGAAGGAACATTTTTTGTTGTTTTTGTTGTTGTTATTATTTCTACGTTTCTCCTTGGCCCGAAAAGCTCGCGGCGGCACGCTAACGAGCATGGACGCGACGAGCGAGCTCGAGCGACGAAAAAGGTAAATAAATACGCGAAAAAGGGCACGGAAACACTAGGCGCAGTGGTAACCTAGTGGAGCGGTATGCACGAGGCGGGCCAGCCAGAACCCGCCCCGAAAAGGTCGGTGACCCCGGGTGCATAGGAGCGCGCGTAGACGCAGCTCCACCACCGCGGTGGCTGCTTCCACGGCGTCGTTTCGCGCGACGTTAAAAGAGAAGCGCGCGCGGCGAAAGGTGCGCGACGACGACGCGCGAGCGCGCGCTCAGGCTGAGTACATAGGGCTTTCTTTGAGATGGGGCGCTAAGCCGCCGCAGATTAGGCGCGAACTCATCAACGCATGTTAATGAAGGCCCAGAGGGGTCATTAAGAAGGATCCCGCGTCTATTACCCCCTTCCCCCTTCCTCTCTTCCACGCGCTGTTTTTGCCATTCGCGCGAGACCCGACACGGAATGCGCTAATATATGCGCGTAACGGGTGGCTGAGGAATGCGAGCCGGCTTTCTTTCTTCTTTTTTTTTTCTTTTTCTTTGCGCAGCACGTGGACGCGTCGCGACGAAGCTGTGATGCTAAAGAAAGCTGCACGTATACGTGCTTGAACGACGCCAAGCAAACCAGAAGAAGCAGAGTACTTACAAACCATTAGATCACAAGAGCTGAATCATAGGATACGTCAGGCAATTTTGGCCACGCGTAAGGAAGGGTTTTCTGAATACGCTTTTGTCAAGTTCCACGGTATTGGCAAATTCTGTAATGACATCTTCTAAATCCAATCAACTCGGTCATTGCACCTCTCTGCGCCAATGAGAGCAAGCAAGATGGCGCGAAATTTGGATAATGAGGCTCTTCGAGGTCGGCATGTATGCTGTCAAATTCGGGCACGTAAACCAAGGCGCACCCACTGATTACCCACAGCCCTTCTTTCCAACATGATTACTTACTTTCTTTTCTTTCTTTTTGTCTTACGCAATCGTGCCTTGCGACAAAACGTAGTGTTACGTACCTGAAAGGAAGCCAAGAATAAGACAGCCCCTGTTAAAAACAACACAACTTCCTGCCGGAAAGCTTTCTACTCAGTCACTCGCGTCCAGGTCCAGGAGCAGCGCGGAGAGAAAGAACAGTTACGACTGGGCTCCGTTTCAGTTCGGCGGGTGACGGCTTTCCCCACAATGCCCACGCTGTTTTCGTTTTCCGTTCCGGTTCGCGAAGTTGCAACCCTGCGCGCCAGAAAGGTGACTTCCTCGTATGACGAAATGGCCGGGCAAATCGCCACGACGAACGCCGTGTTTCACGCTCTATACTATCGCTCGTTCTTCCTGCGAACGTTTTTCTTTGATCAGGAGCCAAGGAATAAATTGAAAGCACGTATATGCTCTGCTCGGAGAGCGCGCGCGTAAATTTATTCCCTGCGGACAGTCTGATCGGCCCAACCGGTCAGGGATTTTGTCAATGTATCATGCACACAGCGAAGGTCCTTCGCAAATACTTCGGCCATGCATCTGGATCTCAAGGACGGCCAGCAGGGCGGTAACATAGGCCTTGCGGTGAAGTGCGTTATAAAACGCTCCCAGATCGGGCAATGTGTGAAATGCCGAATACGTTGGCGACCTGCACAGCATACATAGCCCGATATTTGGCGCCGAAACTCACGAAAAGAACAGTTTGTAATCGACTATTCCAGCCAATCCTGATCTTGGGACATACCGTGAACGCGGCTGACCAATGGCAAATATGACTTATACGAGCAGGAGGCCTTTTGTTCGACAAATTTTACTTAGCCACATATAACTTTTCACTAGGGGCAAGCTGGTACATACAATGCTCTGCGTTGCGCTGTATACACAAAGGACGAAAAAGTGAAACGAAAGGAATGTGCATGACCAGCTACAAAAATTTAGATATTAGCCACAAAGAACCACTAAACAGGAAGCAATGAAAAAAATATATATATAAACGTTGAACAAATATTACCGCTTCAACCAACGTTTCGTGAGCCGGGCTTGAATTCAAGGTAGCAACCTCCTGCTGCCCCGCTAAGAACACGCCCACTTGTCGAAACGTTGGCTTCAGCGGCATTCGCTAGTTGCTTTACACATTTCGTCACCACTTCAAGTGTCCACCATCCGCCGAAGTTCTGTACTTACAGCAAGACTTAGCTACATATATAGATAAAAGCCACACATAGGTACATATGTTACTGTGGGCCACATATACGCGGGCATCACACGCGTCACATAGTGTTATTAAGCGTGATCTACGACACACGCACCGCGCGCTATAAAACGATCACCGGTCTCCCACGTTACAAGCATGCTCCAAGCGACTACGTCTGGGTAAAACAGCAAATGTACACAAGGCGCACATTGCTGAACAAACCGAGTCACGTGACGCCCGAGTCGAAACATAGACGACTTACTACGCGCGCACAATCAAACACGCCCTGCACCCGCGCGTGAGACGACTACCTGATATCCATGGGTATGTATAGATACACAACAAGAACATGTGCGTCTGTAAAGAATAAAGCGCTCGTCGGCGCTCGACACCGTGGAAACAGTCGCTCTACATCTCTCTCGATGCCACGCAGAGGCCAAATGCGTGGCGAGCGCGTAACTAACTTTATTCAGTCCACAGGCAACAAGGGCATGGCGGCGTATACAGCACCGTTCCAAAACGAAACGGGGGGTTCCGCCCTGCAGCCCGCGGCGACGAGAAGCCCTTCGTTCTCTCGCTCGCTTTTGTGCCAACGCCCGCGTGCGTGCGTGCGTGCATGCCGATCCGCCCTTTTACCTGAGCGCCACAATCTCCTTCATCTGCCCATTTCTAATGTGGCTCGCATGGAAAGACGGCACTGCGGCGCTACAGCGATACGCGCTCCGGCCCTACTTTGCATTCATCGGCGGCCTGCGAGACGTTTCAACACACACACGCCGGTATCGCGACAAATGGATCTCGTCACGGAAACTCGGAAGAAAAAGAAAATGAAGAAAAGAACAGAAGTAAATAAGCGGTCCGCCGCGGTCTCTCAGTTCTCGAAATCTCTCTCTCTCTCTCTATTTCGCACATGCAGTACGACCCTCCGCACCCGGTCGGTATTTAGTTCTCACAAGGGGAGATTTAGCTCTCACAAGCGGAGGAATGGTTTCAATCAGACTCTTGACATTTCAAATCTTCCGAAGTGTTTTGCTCCTACGGACGAGGTGTCGTTAGGTGTATAAAAGCTGAAGAATTAACTAGCCTTCTATGTACTGCAGAGCATAAAGTACGATGAGACTCGTAGTTGTCTCAAGTACACACCGACTAATGAAACTGGTGTATCAACCTCTGCGCATACAAGAATCTCAGGTTGTGGAAATCAATCCGGGGGTCCCCTATCTCCGCATACATCCTATTTGACAGCTCCGGTAGTGCGAACGCTGCATTTGTGCGAATGCCAATAGGTTTATCCTCAGGGTAGGAAAAATCTCTAATTTCTGGGTGTGTCAGCAGCTTCTATGATGAGAGCAATTTCTGTCGAAGGCCAAGATACAGTCTCCACGACGCAAGCGCTCTTTTTCGTTCGGTGTGCAGAGGTTTCACTGCGTGAGAAACTCCTGCGGCGTTTCGGCGCCGATCCCGTTGCAAGCCAGGACTTATCACCTCAAATCCAGAATAAATGAATAAATGAATGAATGAATGAATGAATAATGAATAATAATAATAATAAATAAATAAATAAATAAATAAATAAATAAATGTTGCAGGCAAATTCTACTTAGCTGCACAGCGCCTTACGTTGGCGCGCGGAAATCGGGCCACACACTGCTACGAAAGGCAAAACGTTTCCAATTGGATTCTCCTATCGCCCCAGCTGTGTGGCTAGTACCATTGAGAAGGCGTGAAAGAGATTCGTATTAACAGCGGCACTCAAGCAGGTTAATGAGCATGGGCGCAGGCGTTCACAGGGGGCAAGACGTAAGTGTCAGACACAAGGAGATAAGCGCGGTGTCGCAGGGTGCGTAGCCCTTGAAGAGAGTCTAGAAAGCGCTGAACGACGAGGCTTTAGCCATATCTATCTGGAAAGTCGGAGGAGAGCACTTCTCTTGGTTACCGCGAGCTGCGGGAATGAATTAACAAACCTTATCTTTCGCAAGCGCTTTTTCTCATTGACTGATTTCTCATTTTTCTCATTGAGTGATGAGAACGGGGCAACACGAGTGTGAATGGCGAGACCGTAATTTCAAGGACTGTCATTTGAGTGACGTGCTCGTGTTATCCATCCACCTGCCTAAGCCAAGACCAGCCGGCAGTGAGTATCTACGAAAACCCGTCAAGAAGTGCGAGGCGCGCGCACGCGTCTACGAAGAAGTCATCTCGAAACGGGGCCAGGCTTATAATACAGGACAGTGGCTCTTGGGCAATTTCGGCGTGCTTGATTCTTTCTTTTCTGCCTGGAGATGAGACACTGCGTGTGTAACGAGGTGTTCGTGATTGCTTAAGTGACTGGGAGTGCTGCAGCTCTTCTGTGTGCGGAGGAAGTCGTACGCCCGCACGTGGCAGACTTGCTGTATATATATACGCACAGCGCTCGCAAAGTCGCGAGGTTTCTCTTTCGGCCAAAGAGAGCGCGAGCACGGCGTGGCACATGAAGATATCGCGACTGACGAAAGTAGCGCGCTATAATGAAGACCGAATCGCGGACGCAAATAAAGAAGAGGAACCGAAAGCAAGAACGAGGTATCGCGGAGAGACCTATTTATCCTCAAATAAAGCACGGAATATGCACACGCTGACAGTGACGAGCGCTTCGCGTATATTGTAAAATGGGACTTGGTAGAAAATAGCTCGCCCGCTCTGGCCCGATAACAACAGAAACATATAAAAAAAAAGGAATAACGAAAGAAAATTACTGCAGACCAGAGTAGGAAGCTTTTGGAGCAGTAATGCAGAAAAGAGAGAGAGAAAGAGAACGCAGCCTGGCGATGGAAGGCGCAACACATTCGCCGTCGGAGTAACCTTTTCACACAATGCGACTTAGGGAGGAGGGGGTTGACCGATTCGCTAAGTCGCGCGCTTCTTCCTCGTCCATTCATCCCTTCAAAATAGCTATGCACGCCACCCTTTTGTCCGCCACGTGATGTGTCTTGAATGATCACCCACAAATAACTATATACCCACGTTTATCAGGTCTTGTAAGCATTTGAAATATGGAACTGGAGCCTTGAAATTTCAGTAAAGCTGCAGATACAATGCATACCCCCTCCCCCCACACATACACAGAGAGAGAGAAATGCCCTTTTAAAGGCTAACGTAAAATTTTTTTCCGTAACTTTTTTTTTTATTTTAACAAATAGCAACACAGTGCTTCTTTTCGCCCCAAATGACACAATGCCATTCGCGCGCTTTTCGTCAGGGAGACACACTAGCAACTTAACGCGCTTAACGCGCGACGCTCCCTCCATAAATCGTGCGAAGCCTTCGTGCCAACATACCGCGTGAGTTATCCCCGGTACCCGCTCGGGCCCTTCCGGGGACGAGCAAGCAAGGAGTCAAAGGAAACGGCGCGCATGTCAGTCTACGAGAGGAGACGACGCCCTGAAGTGCCGAAGCGCGCGGCGTTCGAAGCAATAAGCGAAGAAACCAATATAGCAAGATCACACACGCGCTGCGCAGTAACGGAGCCACGACGCACCGCTGCGAGGAAGTAATCCTCGCAACGAAGCTATCACCGCGGGAGACCTGCGGATGCAACGGCCCACGTCGTGGGTCTCTGTGCGAGCATAACAGTGCTGCGTTGGCGCGGTAAAAAATCGCCCAAGGATTGGCTTTTATTTCCGAAAGATGGGCGCGTTGTTTTCTACAAAGCAACAACAAAGAGGCCGAACCACATTTGGGCCAAATCGTGCACGCTGCAAACATAGTGTGCTCACGGGCAATCTGTTAGCTGCTGGGCGGGGGCACACCTATAGATATGGGCCACCACAGTCAAAACTTCGGGAAACAAATGGACATGATGACGCAGAATACGCTACAGAACGGACGACTAATGGGTGTTACATCGTGTACTGCGCATAATGCAAGCAAGGCACGCAGCACGACTGACAATACCGAAACTACCTGTCCTACTTAACTCCACTGAGCCGCGCACCGTGTATATGCGCAGAAGGAGCGAACGAATACGCCGCTAACACCATTGCTCCGTTTCGACGGTTTCAACCCTATAAAGTTCACCTCACTATGCCTTGCTTTCTTTACCATAAGCAAGTGTGGCTTACCTTGCAATCTATATTCGCGAAATTTCTTTTTAGAAGCTTATTTTACTTATTTTATTTCTGTGTAATGCCTTACCACTATTATCATCGTCGACGAAGGTCCCTCTCAACAATTTCCAACTTGCCCTATCCTGAGCAAGTTCCATGTCAAGAGATATCCCTATCTCTTGACATGGAGCCTAACAACAGCTAGAAAACTATATATCGTTTCTAAATTGGGAACACTCGACAAGAAGCGAGGGCAAGCTAATCATAGTTAATTAATTCAACCTGTTAAGCCACCGCCTCGCTCATATACGGGCAGCAACTCAGCATATTTTTGTTGCAAGTTGTACATAACGAAGCCGGTGAACGGACAACACCGGCAATAGTACGATGCGGTTACCATATCACTGGTGGCCGGGCAAGGCAGTCCAGTGCTATCAGCGTTTCGACAAAGG
Source organism: Hyalomma asiaticum (assembly GCA_013339685.2). NCBI lineage: Eukaryota > Metazoa > Arthropoda > Arachnida > Ixodida > Ixodidae > Hyalomma > Hyalomma asiaticum. Next base: position 12,502,413 of record CM023485.1, on the reverse strand, counting down.
GACTCGTCTTTCCTGTTTTAGCTACTACCTGATCAATGCAATGTTCATCTGTGTGTATCTGTCATGTGTGGAGGTAAAAAAAAAAGCAGCAAATAGACAGAAAAATAGTTGCTCGGAAACTTACAAACTTACACAAGGAAAGAACAGCACAACCAGCATTTTCGCGAAGCTTAGCAGCTGTTTTGCGCAGCTATGGATCTGCTAGGTTCATAACATCGGCTCCCTTTCAGGAATGAGACTACACAAGCATATTCAAAAAGTCACGCCTTCAAAAAGTCATACGTAAGCAAGTCGCACTCGCATATCTTTAGCTCGCACGTTTTCGCACAGGTCTCGCCTAACAAATGTGCGAACTACATCGAGCCTCGCACGAGCTGGCTCCGCAATGGGACACGCTCGAGCACGTAAATGAAGACACACCGGCACGGGCCACAGATAACGCGCAGCGGGTCACGGAGGTAGTCCGCACAACGCACGGTCAAAACAGCACACACCTCGCTTTGGCAACGAGTCAACGCGTTACGTACGTGTCTTCCATCCCAGATACACCTCGCGGCGGCGAGGCAGCTTTCCTTTAGAGGCGTCAAACAGCATCCTCCGCACTTCGGGAAGTGCGCGTTGGCTCTACCGTCAGGCAGCTCAGACCGGCAGTGGACACGACCGAGCAGGGGCACGCGATAGCGATCCGCAATCACCTCGGTTAATCCCAGCCTAACCTCAAAGACAGTACACGCCGGCAAGGGCTTTAGGGAAGCATCGTCCCCACACCATACCTTTTACAACACACACACACAGAGAAAAAAAGAGCGGGCGTCCTCTGACCGCAGAAGGATAGCGCGGCGGTGACCGCCAGTATTCAACGCAGGAGGGTCAGCCGGGCACCGGCTGTCTGCGACAACAAATGCGCGCGCAAATGTGCTTTATTGCCCGCCCCACCCACCTTGCCGCGCGCGTCGAAAAGCCCTGCCGGCGCCGACGCCCATCTCGTGCTTCGCATATGAATATGTATTTGTACCACAGAAGCCGAGCAGCACGCTTCGAAACGTAAAAAGGCCACGTGCGTGGGCCACTTCTTTTGTGTCCCACTCGATCGTTTGTGCGCGAGACAGCCACCAATATAGGACAAAACACGAGCTGCGAGGCTAGACAGTCACTGAGAGCATACAGTTCTCGTGGATCCTATACGCAGGCACGTTAACGAGGCCACCAGCATAACCAGTAAGGCCTCTCTGGCTGTAACCTCGTCTTGGTCATCATTAGAATTGAATAACGAAAGATACAGTCTGTGCAGACTACAGTAACGAAGCTACACGGTGCTTGATTTGGTAACTCATTAGAAGTACCCGAATGCCCAAATTTGACTTCATTTCTTTCTAAACTATTGCTTATTTTTTTTTTTTTCTGTTTGCAACATTATGTGGGGCAAGTCAACATCGCGTCCGCTCAGCGTCGAGTACCGCATTTCTATACGGTCCTGGCGCAAGTATGAAGACAGTGGATATAAGCCAGCAATAAATTCGGCAATGTCAGTACATACAGACAAGAGCACTTTTTCCATTGTGACAAATGCACACAAAAATACGAAGGGGGGGTGATGTCCTAACGCTAGTATTTGCATGCACAGCGGTACGTAAGGCACACGGCAAGCACGCCAGCTAGCTGTTACGGTGTCGCTAGAACGATCCGTAAGACGTGGTTTGTTATTGCTACTGCTATTATTATAATTATAGACCGTAAACATTGCTGTGCCATTGACCATCACCATCGATGTCGCCCACGATTGCAAACTTTCTTTCTTCCTTACAAAGAGAAACAGAAAAGAGGGGGAGGGTGGGTGAGGCATGTATACGGTACAACCGCACTTGTCGGTCTTTGCAAGTACACCTTTCGACCAGATGGCGGGTGGAAGTCGAAAAAAACAAAAAAAAAAAGCAAAATTCGGCGGATCCCACGCATTGTGGGAATCGATGTCAAGCGAAGCCGTCAGGCCTTAATTTTGTCTGTGCCCAAATCTGCATGTACGCTCCAATTCGCAAAGCACCGTCGTAAATCCGAACTGCTGCAGCCATCGGTTTCGGCAGACCCGTCTTTTCTGCACAACACCGACGCAGCCCCACCAGGCAAGAAGACGGCGTGGGACAACGGCCGCGCATATGTTTCTCCGGCGCTGCTTATTGCCCATTTCGGTCGGCTGCAGATACCTGCAGAAGTCTCCGCGAACGCGTGGAACCAGGTCACTGCCATCATAATTGTGCAGCATCAGAGAAAACATACAAAGTAGGGTATATAAATCATCACTTACTATATAGCACCATCCTCCACACGCGGTATCGCAATTCGAGCGCGCAGTCAATGGTAAAAATAAAAATAAAATAACTCCACCCGCAGAAACATACTGAGCGCGTTCCGTCTTGACTTTAGTCACAGATCCCCGCGTCTTCCACTGTGTATATACAGTCTCTCTCTCCACTTCTCGTAAATGCTTGGATTCATAGCCGTTCTATTACTCGACTGTCAGTTGCGCGACACCTTAGCACTCATTCATAGGTTTCCCTCCACCGGCCACATCACATTCTGCAATTCGCAGGCAGGGCTGTAAGCGAGGAGAATTAACTAGTTACCCCAACCAACCACGTCGAACAGGTTTGCGACATGTTGAAGCTCCAGCCACAACGCCTTGATAGAAGTGCGGCTTACAAGGAAAGAAGCGATGGGACCAGTGCTCACCCGGACCGGACAGAAATAGCGCGCATATATATATATATATATATATATATATATATATATATATATATATATATATATATATATATATATATATATATATATATATATATATATATATATATATGATGAACGATCAAGTCACGGGAATTTTCGACATACCGAGCGAGAGATTACGAAAAAGAAAACACTCTAAGGACTCGATGTCGTCGTTACAAATGAACAATAATAATAAACGCGATCGCATTTGTGAAGTTAACGTTCAGACCCTGAAAATGTAGGCAGTTCGGGTGAGAAGGTGTTCGCGTTGAAGCCACACCTACCTCCTGTTTTTATTGTTTTTTTTTTTTCGTGCCCTCAGTTCAACTTCTATTTCTGAGTAGCGCTAACTCTTGAAAACGGTACATGCTCACAGCCACGAACTCGCTCAACCAATAATCAAGGGAGAACATTGATATCGTTACACCAGTTCGTATCGTTATCACGTTATATTAAGTTATACGGCGATATTCGTAACTACAGGTGAATGCGAAACTTGGAAGGCGGGCGCGGATTAACGTAGCAAGCCCGCGGCGCGAGCAGTGACCTCGAACTTGAATGAGTGCGGGGAAACCGAGTAAGTGGGAAGATTGCTCGAAGTGTTGCGTGTACACAGATAAGCAACGGAACCCGAATCGTTGTAGGCGATCTAACAGAAGAAAAAAAATATGTGAAAAAAAATATAAAGTCACAGTTGCATCAGCGCGAAGTGCATGGGAGAGATAGGAAAGGCTTCAATAAGAGTAGGGATGGCCAGATTCGCGCGCCTACATCGGGAATAGATTAAATGCACTGCGCGGAGAGTGACCTCATCGCATCGTGTTTTCCATCGTCTATCTACGTGCACCATCCCAACAGCTTTGGAACGATCTTAATCCGTTTGGCCGTATCCCAGTGCGCGCAAGTGACAAGACGAACATCGGAAGAAACAAATTGAACACGGACCCCCGACGTTCAAACACATCAGTGCGCTCTTGATTGCCACCACGTTATTTCATTTATTCTTTTCATTCCTTTGTAGGTCGCTCAGTAGCTATAAAGGCCTAGCGTGGGTATCCGAAGATGCACTACGGCGCAAAATTGGAACAACGGTAAGTTATACGCGACTTCGTCGGAGGACAAGACACTACGCGGCGAGATAGCGAACCGGACCACCGCCTCGTCGGTCCTGTAAGTGTGTCCCTGCTTCCAAGGGCAGTCACACATGTGTACAGATATAGCCGAGATCGATTCGCGTAATCCACATAGGCACAAAAAGAAGGAAGCGTTTCCAGGACGTTCGTTAAGGAAAGTACTACGCCTCCATTATAGGTTGAACGAAGAAGCGTTGCCACCTACTGAATGAAGAAGCTGCCACCTACCGCGACTACTCGCGCCTGTTCGACAGGTTTATCTCGAGGGAGATGGCACGCAGATAAAACTGGAGGTTACACACTAAGCAAGAAACAACGACAAGCTCGCTGGATGGTCCGAATGGGAACGGTCGACGTATCAGATACGCGTGCACTCGTAATGCGGCGCGCGCTGGTGCATCAACGCTCGTGTTATCGGTACACGCGCTAAACTACAAACAACGCGAGCGTAACTTGATCCGGTGAAATGAGATCGCAGAACCCTCGACTAACGTGGACTAAGATAGAAACGACACTCGTCCCCGAAGATCGCGAGTAACTGTCGACGCAAGCCCAACTTCTACCTTGTTTTTAAAACATGGAGCGACCATGTCTATAGTTTCAGTGTTTGTCATAACGCCTTCAAAGCGCAAGATGAAACAGGACGCAAGCAACACGGTAACTTTGTCGGCACAGCGCAGCATCATGTCCTTTTCCTTTTTAAGATCAAAATAATGAAGATGATGGTGGCTGCCTACAAGCGCCACACAGCGGGTCTCAGCAACGCAAGACTACAGAACGACACCAAATAGGCGAAGAACAATAAGCAGATGTATATAGCAGCGTCGTAGCGTGGCCGGTTATCCTAAGGCCAGATAGTATTGCTGGGTATACGTGGCCTTAATTGAGCACACCCCATGGTTACATCGAAGTTAGCGGCAGAACAAATTTTTCGTAGCCCTGCATAACGATGCCCCATTAAGTCGTAACGATTGCAGCCGTCGCTCTGTTTCCGGTGTTCGTTTCACTTCAGTTCTGTCTGCAAAATTATGCTATACGGGTCCCTGTGTAGTTATTGCCTTAGGCACAGGGGCGGATACGGAACTTTTCCGAGAGAGAGGGTCATCTTATGGGAAGCCTGCAATGACACCTAACCTGAGTATATGGGACGCCCGCAACCTAAGAAATCAGCGCACGTGCTTTCAGATGCAAGACTGTTTACTTGACACGGCTAAAAAGACGTGAGTATTTCTCAGGCATAGGTCCTCTTGTTGGGAGAATACGTTGAAAAATTAAGAGCGGGAGTCAGGACATCGGGACCCTCCCCTTCCTGCTTTACATCATCTAATCTTTATGGATTCATTGTCATTGCAACGGGCATTTTTTGTGAATTAACGTCAAACTAATCCCCGTCCTAGACAGTAAGAGCGACGGAATGGATACCAAGAGAAGGAAAACGCACCAGGGGCTTGCAAAATGTGAGATGGAGCGATTAAGTTAAGATGTTCGCGGGTATAAAGTGGATAAAGTGGAACCAACTCGCTCACGATTGGGCAAATTGTAAATCGTTGGGAGAGGCCTTCGTTCTACAGTCCTAACTTAAAATAGGACGACGACGACGATGATGATGATGATACTGAACCACCACTCTAATTCCGACTGATACAGCGTCATTCAAACGTGAAAATAAATAAATAAATAAATAAATAAATAAATAAATAAATAAATAAATAAATCCGATGCATACATAAGAACAATAACCTCAGTGAATCCAATGCGCAGTCGAGCAAGCAAGACCACGTTGCGAGGCATAGCTTCTCCTCGCTACGCGACACCCCGGCGGGAAAGCTAAGCGGGCCCGTCTCGGGGAGCCAATTACGGCGCACTGAGGCAAAGCCATCAACTCGGGAGCAGCGAGATCGAAGCAGGCCCCGCACAATGCCATTCGCTCCGACCGGTTTCATCACGTCCAATCTTCGAGAACGACGGCCGCAAGCGTTAGCTGCCTCGCGCACGGGCTCATTCGTGGCCCTAACTTATTCATTACACGGCTATAACTCAGCCGGTACGGCGCAGCGCGCGCGCCCGACCGAGTAAAGAACCTATCGAACCGAGCGAAACGGATAAGGAGCACTACCAACCAGCGTCGAGCACAAAGAAGCTAATCACTCCCCGTTTTCATGTCAGAATCTTTCGCCATCTAGTCAACCTATTGCGGCGTCATAAATCGCGAAACGATAATGCAGACAAGTTTCGAAACTTCAATCTCGAACACGAGGGGCGCAACTAGGCTATAGGAACACCGGCTCCGAATACTTTATTAATCAATTCCTCCCCCAATGCAAACGAGTGGCCCGACCCGCCGTCATTCGCCTGCCGTTGGAAAAGCCATCGCAAACATTTTATCGCACTTAAGCTGTCATGAGCTAGGTATCGGTAGTATCACGTACGGTTCTTTTGTAGCATGACGGCTGCTTTAAACTTCACAGCCCTTTCAGACATATATCGTTAAAAAAACTTCGGAAACCGAAATAATGGCTACGACGAACCTGTCCTTGCATGGGCACGAAGTAGGTAGCAGCAGTACACAATTGTGTCTCGGCTTCAGCCCTGCTTAAGTAAAAGGAAGAGGAAAAAAAAAAGTGTGGTTGTAACGAGGGGACCACTTAACAACGCTGTTGCACGAATGACAGTTGCTAAGCACCGTGTCACTTAAATGGGACGGAGCGGAAACGTGTCTGAACGCAGACCGAGCCTTGTAGAAAGAAAATGCCCCCTATGTTCTTTCATCAGGAGCATACACGTAAGGTCAATGTGACACCTGACAACACTTACTATTTCATCTCATTTTACTGTTTTAAACGTGTTACAGTGTCACGGGAACTCACGGCTAAAGGCAGAAAACACTGCCTGGCAATGGCCACCATCCATAGGAGACGCTCGCGCGTGCGTGCGAGTGAAAGGGAGAGCAGGCGTTGCAAATTCAAAAGGTGTCAAACCGAACAAGGCTAGCCGCTGTCGAAATGCAGCAGCGACACAAACCACAGGTTATACGATCACGGCCGACTGGAGGCAGCCGAACTTCATGCCGGCATGAAGGCCGAAGAACAACACGCGTGCGCACTGCGACCACATCCAGTGACTGTTGAGCAAGTCCTCTGCGCGGTTTCATTCGTGAGAACGGCGCAGTTAAAGGACGGTTGTACAAGCGTGTTGAAGAACGACGAGAACAAGCGCAAGTCTTCCTCGAGAACGCATTGTGACCGCAGTCATGCACGCGCACGAAAAGGCATCGCGGTCCTCATCGAAGCCGCGGCAAGGCGTCGCGCTTTTGCGCAATGAAGCGAGCGGGGTAATCGTCGATGCGGGGACAAGAACGGCCACCCAGGCACGTCTATATAGCAAGCGCCTGCGCGGTGGCACTTGGAAAACCTCGGTACCGTCTTCACCGATGCGCGCCACTTCGTCTCGCGTCGCCTAACCCAAAAGCCTCGTCACTCATTCACCTCCTTCTGACGGCTTCGCGAGGCATAAGACGGTGTCAGTATCGGCTTCTGCCATTGTCTCGAACGCTCCATCAACGGGTGATTAGCGGCAACCAACGTGCGTCGGATCGGACGCCGCCACGGTTCGGGATCGCACAATCGCCGGCTATATCGCTCCCTTGCCCCACGGGAGAGCGAGCGTCGGCGGCGATCTATGCCACGCTGCATTGATGGGACGTCCTTCGCCTAGAAGACCGCGACCGCCTCATTATCCCGGCGAGCGTTCCACCAGCCTGACAACACCAGGAGGGAAGCAGTTCTCCGCTTTGAAACTCTCTCTCTCTCCCTTTTCTTTGTCTCTTTTTCTTTTTCACTTAGCGAATCACGTGGTGGCAGACACTGGCGTGACGCGGCTTGCGTATACCATGAGCTGTTTGAGAGGTCTGGACAAGCGCGAGCTATGCTCTCCTAACCTCAATCACGTCACCCCCCATCGGTTCCTACCCCCCACCCCTTCTTCTTTCAGAGTTTGCTGCGAACAACCACGAGAGAAGTGAAGAAAATAGAGCGCAGAAAAAGGTTCGAGTCGAGTATCGAAACACGTATACACGGAGAGTGGGGGACGGATCTAAGGGGCGAGATTACGCGCGCCACCGCTAACATTAGCGTCGTCCATCAGGTCCTAGGCGCGCGTGGGTGCACAGGCTTTATATATAGCACGCGTATGCGTGTCACAGCTCAGCAGGTGGATAAAAAACGTGGATAGCGAAGCCGGCAGCAAGGAAGACAGGCAGGAAAAGAAGAGCGTGGGATGGATACGGGATGTTTCGAGGTGTGGGCGATGGTGACGATCCCTTACTGGCATCACGACGAGGAGCAATCAGCACTAGCCATGTTATCCTTTGATAATTCTTTTTGTATTGTGATAAGGTGTTGTTCGTGTTTTTCTTTTTTTGTGCGTGGGGACGCTTGCTCACACTCATGAGATCATGTCAAAGAAAACTTGTGAGGAGCGCCTCCCCCGTAAGAAATTGCAAAGGTAAACTAAAGAACGGGTTAAATGCTTCACGATACGCGACGGTAAGTATCGATGTCGTTCGACGACGAGAAAAATGGAAGGCGCGCGTGACCTTTCCCTCTCTCTCTTTAACCTTTGTCAATCGATAAAAAGGCAGTCACTGACACAGAGTTCTGAACATTTCCTTCAAGATCTGGGCAAACAGGCAATACAAAGAGCTGCAATGACGATGTTCGAGAACGCGTTCGCAGCGAACGGATACGGACACACACAGCACCCCACGGGCGCTGCTCTCTAGAGCATAAACAACCGCACATTCACACGCCTCCTCTGGCAATACCGTTTCCCGTGGCACTCGCTCATTCACACTCAGTTTAACGGCAGCCTCTTAACGCAGTCGAGACCAATACACTCGAATGACCGAATGATATAATAACCGCGCGACTGAATAATACGCAAGTGCACATTACGGGCCAGCTCGCAGAAGCGCCGCGCCTGCACAAGGTGGGCGCGTACATTTCAATCGGAGACCATAGCGCAATTTCGAAACAACGGCCTCGATTCATCATAATTCAATCTCGGAAGAACAAAGCGCGGAGGGGTAGAGAGAGAGAGGGAGAAAGCAGCGCATAAAGCGCGTCGACCACAGCGTCTCGTCGACTGCTATCTAAGCAATTTGCGAGTGGAAACGACTTTCACCTGACAGCGCCGGGCGCTTTCGCCGCCGCCACCACCGCATAATTCCGCGCGCCATCTGAACACCCCATTGTCGAGGAACCATAGAGCGGGTCCCATGTTCAGAGGCTGACCGGTCTCTCGGACAAATGTGCGCGAGCTCCGATTTCCCGCGCCGTCGTCTCCGCCATGATTACAGACCGTGGGCGCGCCGAAGCACCATACGATGCGAGAAGGCGCCCGCCGAGTTGGAGTTGCCGAAGGAGCACCGCCCGCTCAGGCAGGCAACGCACGGTCGGCGCAAGCATACTCGTACGCGCCCAATTTTGAAAAATGATTTAATAATGGGAGCGTTTCTACACCGCTTCGCGGCCATGTCAGGGGTCGGAAGGGGTGAGGGAGGAAGGGGCGGTTCTAAGTCGCACAGGGTGCCTGCATGCTCTGCCCAGCTCTCGGGGCACGAAGCGGGGGCGGGCAGCTGCTGTGACGTAAAACAAGACACTTCAGATTTGTAAGTCTGAGAGTAGTTCCAGCCTGTGATGCCTATAGACCTTTTCACAGGAAGCATGGAGCCCCGCCATATTGGGCTGTGGACGGCAGTAAAAAGGCTCGTATCGTCCGTCCGTTTCGTTTTACTTCTTTTCGCACGTGTGAACTGTTTGATAGATTTACCAGCTTGCCAGACTTGCTACTACAAACCCTCGGCAGTGCCTTTCTGGGGGGTAACGAATACTTAGTACAGCACAGCGGCGGTTATAAAGCCATCGAGTACAACACATGAATGTCCAGCGCCTGTAACTCTCCTTCAAGCAAATTTCATACACTTGCCTTGCACCCAGAAAAAAAAAAAAAAAAGCCGCCCCCCCCCCCAAAAAAAAAAACAAAAAAAACAAAAACACGGGGACAAAAAGATTATCAGAGATGGGAATGCCGTGCTTCTCTGGTCCCGGGTTTTAACGCAGCAAACCAGATCCTTGCGAGGTACGGCTGCAGTGGAGGGCTTGGCATTAATTTTGACCACCTGGGGTTTTAGGGGCGAAGCTCCTTAGGGTGTGGGTCGTTCCCTCCTCTGTCGTAGTAGTAGTAGTATGTATGTCCACCTCGCGCCGCCGGGAGCCTCGCGCTCGCCCTCGGCGCGTGCCTCCCGGCGCGCGAGCTGTCTCACTCTTCCATCTGCTGTCTTGTGAGAGAGAGAGACAGAGAGAGAGAGAGCGAAAGGCGCGCGTTGACTATGGAAACGCTCTTTCTTCGATGAACGCTGTGCCAGCTCGCAAAGAAGCGTGAGACAACGTTGGCGCAGGCAGCGTCTTCTAGCGAGTTTCTTGATTGAAAAATACCGACTGCTCGCGCTGGAGAACCGTTCACCGGCCACCCATATATATATATATATATATATATATATATATATATATATATATATATATATATATATATATAT